>CM023484.1:110344273-110380994 GCA_013339685.2 Hyalomma asiaticum | reverse complement strand
AAGAAAGCTTTTATAACACGGGCTTTTTAACACATTTATAACAACTGAGAACGCTTTCATAAAATGGGTACCATGGAATTAGCTTAAAACAGATCAGAACAAAATTTTCCAGGAACTAAGAATAACTTGGTGTGTTTCATGTCCACTCGGATATTTTATTCACCTGACTTTTTATGCAACAACAGAACCATGCCCAACTTGTGTTTCGTACTCACACAATAGCGAACGCGCTACAATACACACCACGCCGCAGGTTGGCGTGTACACCACAGCCAATCACACCAGGGTGCCGAATACGCCAGAACACACCACGCCACGAGGCTTGTACACCAGAACACACCACACCAGACTGGTGTGTTTTCCAAACACACCACCCCATGCTGACGTGTACGCCAGAACACACCACACCAGTCTGGTGGGTATGCCACAACGTATCACACCAGGCTGGTGTGTACGCCAGAACACACCACACCAGTCTGGTGGGTATGCCACAACATATCACACCAGGCTGGTGTGTACGCCAGAACACACCACCCCATGCTGGCGTGTACGCCAGAACACACCACACCATCTGGTGGGTATGCCACAACATATCACACCAGGCTGGTGTGTACGCCAGAACACACCACCCCATGCTGGCGTGTACGCCAGAACACACCACACCAGTCTGGTGGGTAAGCCACAACATATCACACCAGGCTGGTGTTTACGCCAGAACACACCACCCCATTCTGGCGTGTACACCAGAACACACCAGTGTATTCTGGTGTTAACACCAAAACACACCACAACACACCAGACCCACTCTGGTGGGATTTTCAACTGGGTTATAACTGCCGTACAAGACCGGATGTTATTGAATCCTCGACGAATGTCCCAAATTCGCAATTCTCACAATATACGACGCGCACTCAAACTCTTGGCCTCAATCGACAATTATCAAGAGACGATGTGAAGCCAGTGATCCGTGAACAGCAGTCAACTCGCAATTTCAAACGTGTGAAGCCAACGCTCCCTCAAATGTCACCAAGTCGTCTTTCTAAAAGACCCAACCTTCCACCAGCTTTCCCATCATTCCCGCCTGCCGAAAAGTCGCTGTCGCCTACCTCTTCACTGCGCTGTAGCGTTGGAGACATTAGTGAATCATCGCGTGCACTTGATTCAACATCTCACGTACGTGGTGCACCACCTGGCTTTCCTCTAAATAGCTCCTGTGTGGTTCGTGAACCCCCCTGCATGCTTCGCAAGGTTGCTACATTCAGGGTAGATGAGCTGATGCACCGAGAAAATAACCCACCAAGCCTCGGCCCTTCCACCGAGATTCACACCATACAAGAGTCTAGTGCGATGGTTCCCGAAAAAGACGTGCGCTCGCAAACATTACCTGGCCAAGCCGTGTCTGCCGCATTACCGTCCACTACTAAACCACCTCAATGTCGAGAGCATGTGGACTCAGCACTTAGGAACAGCATCAATCACGCAAACAAAAAGGCAATGAGTACTTTTGGTGACAAGGAAAAGACATGTATCCTGCCTGTACATGACCCCGACACAAGCACGTTAAACGAGGAGCTTTCCAATAATTCAGGCCCAGCAACACCAATGCCTCTCAAGCGTCACTGTAGGCAACCATGCGCCACCGACCTGTTGCCACGCAAGTGGGTCAAAAAGAAAATTCACCGACTACAACGACGACTTGAACAAGGTCAACGGCGAACGAAAACTTTGCCAAAAACACGCTTGGTGGTTAAAAAGGGACGTTTCAATGCCAGCGCGATAAAACAAAGGCAAGATCGACATCTGCGACAGCCTCACCGCAAGAAACCTTCAGCAAAACGCCCTCAGAGACACCTTCAGCATCAGCCATCAGGTGTACACCTACAGCCAAAGCGACTCCCAAAACTCGGGATACGGCGAAAATACCTACAAGAAACCACCCCACGCATTCCGCTAGAATACGGACGTCACCTCGTTAGGCTCATGGCACGCACAAGCGAATTGGAAAACCGGTGTATCTATTGGCCACGACCAACAGTCCCACGCCTACGACATCCGAACTACGGATGCTGCAACATGCACATGTCTCATGCGGTTGTGACGTGGTCGCACACTGCATCCACATCAGTATCGACGCTCAGGGCATGCTTACGTTGTCCGGACTGGAACAGCCAGCCTCGCCCACCTGAGTAGCGATAGACATCACCGGACTGACACAATTTCGTCTAAAGTACTTGCGAGACTGCGACACTTCCTTGGACATGGAACTTAGTGCATTTTTCATTTTTCACTCATGAGACTCTCTTGCTGTTTCTGCTTCATTATTTTCATTTGTCACCAGTGCTTCTTTCGGGGAGAAGGGGAATCATGTGACGTAACAAGCGGGCGATAGCAGGAGAAGCTGATGATGAGGAAGAAGAGGTGACGCGTGCAGTAGAATAAAACATGGCGCAGAAACCACGGTACGGCTCCCGTCAATAGCGTCACATATATATATATATATAATATATATATATATATATATATATATGATATATCCAGTAAATTGTGTCTGCCGATCCAGACGAATATGAGCAGTGAAGGAACGGACGAACGTGCAAGAACTTTTTACTTTCCACGTGTCGGCCGGTGGTCCGGCCTTCATCAGGATAATATAGATATATATATAATATATATATATATATATTATATATATATATATATATAAGACGTAGAACTTCAGTAATATTTTATTTCAAGTGAAATATTACTGAAGTGCTACGTCTTATATTCATGCGGCAGCCGAAGCTACCTACTTCGCAAATTATATATATATATATATATATATATATATATATATAAGAAGTTCTCACCTACTCCGCTGCAGCCCCTCGTGTAAACTCTATCTTAAGCCGCCACTTTATATACTTAAGCAGAGTAGTCGACTCTCCTCTCTCTTTCAAACCGCACCTAAGTTGGTTTGCCGCAGAAATAAAAACCTAAGAGACCTAATCGTTAGGGGAAAAACACAGAGGTCTGAGCGCCATAAAGGGTGCAGACCATGCGGGAAACCTCGATGCAAAGTGTGGCGATGCAGAAGAATGGCGCTATTGTCCTGGACAAGGGAATCCCGCAGACCTGATTACGCGCGGTTTGCTTGCAAAGTCTCTTTTGGAAAGCTGCGTCTAGTGGAGCGGTCCAGAATGGCTCCAACGAATGAGTTCGGAATGGCCTACTATACCAATCATGGTTTTAGATGGAAATGTGGCCCTAGAATCTGAGCCTACAGTGTTTAATATACTCATTAAGGCTAAAGGGAAAGATGACGCGTTCATTAACGAGATTCCGTGATTACAGAAGCTACTACACCTCACTGTTCTCGTACCACGCTTTGTTTAAAAGTGTCGACATGGGCGAAAAATCTCTCAAGGCAGAATTTCCACAGCACATATTAAGAACGTCGAAGCCTCTCATTCTGACTTTATTTATGATATTAAGGATGATCTTAATTGTGATTCGAGCAACGTCATATACAAAGTCCGATGTGAAGTCTGCAAAAAGGAATCTATTGGCCAAACAGAAACCGCGTTCCGCCTGCGTTTCAACAATCACAGGGCACATGTTACCGGCCTCACTAATTTGCCATTTTCCAAACACATAAACTTGCCCGGTCACTTTTTTGAGCGCATCAGTGTTGTGCTTCTACAATCCGGCTTTCAGCACACATGAGAGCGCGAACAGCGCGAATCCTTCTTTATAAATAAATTCAGATCGCATGGTATTAACGAGAGCCCAGGGCGGCTCGCTTTCCTACGCGACCAATCATAACAGTCAAAAAACGATATTTATTATTTGGCTATACATAAACTGGTGTGGACAGTACATAAAGAAAATATCACTCCCAATGTGTTTAACGCGTACTTCCTCCAATATTTTTACCCCCCCCCCTTCTTTTTCCTCTCTCTTTGTTCCCTCGTTTGTGTTGCGCCCGACCTTATTATTGTTCAAGAAGGCCAGAAACTACATGCAGCTGCAGCGCGTCGCCCCTGTTCAAGCATGACGCCGCGCTTTGCTCACTCGACTCTTACCGCAGCCTCATTATTCTGGTCGCGCACTTACTCCTCTTTTTCTCTCCTTTTTCACCTTTAACTTTTTTCGTTCCTTGGCATTCCTCGCACAAAGCCTGCACCCAGCTTGTTTCTCATTCCTGTCTTGCCACTCAAGCCCTTTTCCCGTTCACGTGACTCCATAGTTCACACGTGGCAACGATTAAATAAGCAGGCGTTGCACCTCCGGGGTGTTCCTTATCTAGATCGTTTTTTGCCCGCTCCTCATGTCGTCTGTCTACTTCCCTTTGAGTCACCCACGTTCGTCTATGTTTGCTTATGTTTTTATTTATTTATAGATTTGTTTGTTGGTATGCCTCCTCGTTTCACTTTTAACTCTGCCTTTGCACTTGTATTCGGATGGCTGTTGTGCTCATTCGACTTAAACCTCCGAAGAAGGCTGGTCCTCCAGCCGGAACGTTAGGAATAAAATTTTAACATGGCATAAAAGCTGTTAACATGGCAGTTTACTTCAAATTCTTATAATTCTTTCACGGTATCCAGAAGGAAATCTTGTTGACCCATATATATATATATATATATATATATATATATATATATATATATATATATATCAAAAGAAGTTCGTCCTGGCTATCGGGATAAATACACTATCAGAGACACAGTGACAAACATAGGATTTATTCTGACGTTTCGGCTGGAGGCCAGCCTTTTTCAAACATGAAAGTTTCTCATGGGCGCATGGTCTTTAAGTACACTTCACGAACATGCATAATGGGGGGTGGAAAGGGGGGAGCTCACAAAAAAATAAATAAATAAAAGAAGCGGGGTTTGGGATACAGATGTGTGTCACGAGTTTGTGAGGGAGGATCTCGGGAGCGCTTGCTCCGATGGATTGAGAGAGAGTGAGAGACGAGAGGCGTAAAGCGTTAACAAAAAACAAAAGATGTTACTTTATACAACGAAACACCAAAACATGAAAAATAAGCAAAACACCAATTCTCACACAAAGAGAAAATTTTACCCAGTTAACCACCTAAACGGCCTAACTACAAGTCCTCCGCGTTGAGCGCAGTTCCCACGGGAGTCCCTCAAACTTGGGCCTCGCGTTCAAGTCTGCATTAGCTGCCTGCCGGTCAATGTGTAGTTAGACGCTCTTACGTTGCATTCGACGCGGTGCGGTTCAGAGTCGATGCTCCCTCGGGGTGTCGAGTCCTCGCAGCTGTCGTCGACAGATGCTGCTGGTGGTGGCCGCCGCTCACGCAAGGTCCGTCCTCGTCCGCCGCCTTGCTTCTCCTGTGACGTGGCGAATCACCGATTAGGCCTAGCCCAGGCCTCCTTCCTAAGTGCTGCTCGGTCTCCCACAAAGACCGGCCCTCTGCGGCGATTCTTCTGCCGGTCGTCCCGTTCTGCCGGCGAAGGTGGAGCGTTGCGGGTACGCCGGGAACTGCTGAAGTTCGGCCGCTGCCACTCGAAGCCCGTGCTCGATCGTAAGCCAGATCGACGGCACCCCGGAGCCTGACGCCCTCGTCTCCTCGTCACCAGTCCGTAGCTGGCCAGACACCCTTCGTCGACCGGTGCCGCGTAGAGAATGCCACCTCAGCCTTCCCCATCAGCGATCGCTCCTCGGGTCGCGTGCCGCGAACCCGCTCTCAACCACTTGTGGACATCGACGTGTCTGCGGCGCGTGCATTCCCGTGCCACTTCGCCGATCTCTCAGTTTCGTTTGGTAGCCTGTGTTTGCGGGCCCCTTACTCATGACAATGTGTGTCCAGGAAGCAAAGGCCAGTCCAAGATGACGTCTGGGTCCGCACGGCGCCTCCATAATAAAGAACGGGTGGGCCGAGCTCATCTGGTAGGAGATTGTGCGCCCTCGTTTGAAGACACTCGCGCCTCCATTACCTGAGTCCATGGTGCTGTGACTCCCGCAGTGCAGCGCGGAACCGCTGAAGCCAATTGTCGTTGTTGTGTGGGGAGTAAGAAGAGGAGGGGGGGGGGGGAACGGGGGAAAGACAGGTTGTTCTGCGCGCGGTCGGTACCAGTATAGTTCAAAGGATCGTCCCTGCGCCGTGTTTCACGGAAAATGGAGGATAGAAAAAGAAACATAGCGTATCCGCGAACAACCTTGAATTGTTTGGTTGGTTAAAGCCATGTACACACAGACACACACACACACACAAAAAGAGAGAAAAATAAAAAAAAGAATAAAAGAAGAGAAAACATCACACAGAAAGGAGGGTCGTTTTTGACGAGTCATACTCCGTGGAACCCGTTCTCTAGCGAAAGTGCGCGATGCTCAGCCAAGCGGGCACAATACATATCTGCACCTTGCGCGCGCGGCGCGGTCTGAGTAAAATATACCAGAAAAAAGGAGAGAAAGACAACAAGAAACATGATGGGGAATTAAATATCCTAAGATAATACATGAAAATAAATGAAATCAGACCATGCGCCCATGAGAACCTTTCATCTTTGAAAAAGGCTGGCCTCCAGCCGAAACGTCAGAATAAATCCTATGTTTGTCAGTCTTGCTGATAGTATATATATATATATATATATATATATATATATATATATATATATATATATATATATATATAGCGCTCAATTATGATCGAAATGAAAAAGACCCTCCTCAAACAGAAATAAATGGAAAAATAATTGACGATGCTATAACTCGCGGCCACGTGCTTGACCGCGCTGAAATTATCAAAAATCAGTCACCGAGCAGAGAACACAAGACTAACTTAATACTTACTCACTCTGCATCGTTGCCAAAGGTATCAGGTATTCTTAAAAAAACATCATAACATTCTTACTCAAGGTGATCGCCTCAAACGCATATTCGTGGAACCGCCTCGTGTCGTGTACATACAAAACACAAATTTACGCAACATGTTAACTAAATCAACTTTAAATCCACGTCGTGGCACTGGCTGCAGGCCGTATAATAAGCCACATTGCCAGGTCTGCCCTTAAATTAGAACTACAGAAAAGGCAACAAGCACCGCGTCGAAGTATTTTGTACAAATTAAAGGAAACTTCACTTTGGACACGGCTAATATCGTTTACCTGCTTGAGTGCACTAAATGTAATCAACAATATACTGGTCAGACAGAAACACCTTTCCGAATACGGTTTAATAATCACAAGTCACACACAAAAAATTCCTTGAACATGCCCCTGTCTAAGCATGCGCACCTTCCAGGCAATTCATTTAGCGACCTGAAAGGCAATGATACTGGAATCGGGCTTTTGGACGCTCCACGAATGCGAGGTTCGTGAGTCCTACCTCATTTATAAGTTCAAAGACACTACCTCGGGCATTAATGAAAACATGGGTAAACTCACATGTTTCCCCAGTGACTAGGGCATTGCCATTCGGAGGAAGCCATTTCAAACAACTACAATGCGTTATTTCACACTTTACTTTATTGCTGAACTTTCTTTATATCTGTTATGTTATTTCCATTTTTCTTCCTTCATTGTTTATATTTTTCCATTACAAGATATTCTAGTCGATTCTAGCCAGCCGTTTGTCAACAAATCAGGTTTTTTTGTTGTTTTTTATCCTTTCTGCTGTGGTGATTACCATATTTACAATGTAGAGTGGCTTTATAGTTGCATTACATACAGGTAGTATAATCCCTCGGGGTTGTAAGTGTGCCGCCTTGCTGCTAATTGAGAGGCTACGGTGTCGCTTCGTGACTCGCCACAGCTGATCACGTGTTCTGTCCAGGCAGACTTCATAGCCATTCCCTGTACAGACATACGCCTTTGTAAGCCGTATTCTCTCCCCTTCCTGTACGCTTAAAAGGAAGGTGCTCTGCAATACCTTTTTACTCTGATGAAGGCCGGTCCACCGGCCGCAACGTCAGTAGTTATGTTGTTAATCGTGTGAATCTCTTCTTTTACAACATAATGACGCACAGCGATCGGCTCAGAAAGATTTTCACGGAATCGCCAAAGGTTGTATATCGTCGCTCCAGGAACATGCGTGACATGTTAACCCGTTCGAAGACCAAAGCTGTTGTCCATCTTGGTTGCCAGCCTTGTAAAAAAGCCCGCTGCAAAATCTGTGTGCATATGACGTCATCAAATACTGCCCAAAGCACTGCATCTAATTTTTCTGTAAAAATCAATGGCAATTTTACTTGCGATAGCGCTAACGTCATCTATCTACGGAATGTTCATTGTGTCATATGCAGTGTATTGGTCAGACCGAAACTTCATTCCGCACGCGATTTAACAACCACAGAGCACATGTCAACGACTTACCGCATCTACCACTAGCTCGATATGTAAGGCTGCCCGGACACACGTTTGATAATATAAAGGCAACAATAATACAATCAGGTTTCAAAACGCACCATGACCGGGAAGCACGAGAATCATTCCTCATCCATAAATTTAACACTGTGTCATGCGCTATCAACGAGAGCGTTGGTAAAGTGTCGTGCCTATCAGTCATGTCCTGATATCATTGCGTTCTCTTTTGTATAATCACCGTCACATTGCAGCTAGTTCGCTGTATAGATATGTTCTGAAAACATGTTGTTTATTAATCTTTATTATTTTTACTTTCTTTTGTCGCGCATATATGTTCTAAAAACATGGTTCTTTATTTGTTTTTTATTTCCTGTGTGGCGCGTATACGTGGCGATGCATTGCTCATCTGCATCGGTTTTGTGGTTCACATGTTCTTGTCTTAGCCTTGTCATATTTGCACGACTACACGTGCACGTATACATGACCTTGCCCACATGTGTATGCCCATAAAAGCGGCTACGAGACTGTAATTGTGTCATTCTGACGAAGGCCGTGCCACGGCCGAAACGTGGAACAATAAACGTGCGATTGTGGCAAGTGTGTAACTCGTTTCTTATATATATATATATATATATATATATATATAAGTTCCGCCAACACGCTCCTCGCAGGGGACTGCCAGCTACGCGTACAATACTGCGCGTGGCTATTTATTTTTTGTTGTTGTGAGGACGTGACGTCTCACGGACATTGAAGCCGACAAAACGGCGAAAGGAACGCACAAGCAAGTGTTTCGGAGCAGGGACATTGGGCCGCTATTCGAACGCCTCTCTGCATGTGCCCCTGTTGTGCGTGAACGAACAAGGAAAATAATAGAAAGGAACGAGCTACGGGAGACGAAGGACGACATCGGGGACGAAGGCAGCAGCTCTGGTGTTCCTTCGAGCGGAGCTTGGCCACGTTTAATTGTTTCTACTCTTCCTTTTCACTTAGATTTATCTGTTGTCTTTTCAGGTACATCTGCACGCCGGTTTCCGGTCCCGGCCAGGGCTCGCCCTGGTCGGCTAGTCGCCCTACCGAGTCGGTACCACTGCAGAGTTTCTTCCGGAATGGAGTAAGCTGTTTGCCTGTGGCGCTTGTACCAACCGATGGGGGAGCCATTCGGCTGAGTGAGTCAGAGCTTTCCCACCAGGATCTGCGCAAAATAACCGGGAGGTATCTTGACACTGAGGAGGTGAGGCGTTTTGGCAAAACTGGTATTTTGTGCAAGTCATCCAATGTAGAATGCTTGCACCGACTTGCTTGCCTGCACAAAGTTTGCGCACACTTCAGTTCGTGCATTTATACCACCTCATCTCGCTTGCGTGAAAGGCATTATTCGTGGTGTACCGACAAATATCTCGCCGGAGGCTTTCTCAAGATGGTTGCACCGGCTGATGTCTCAGTGTACAGATGTAATAGGTCTGTAGGCCATACACGGGTCCCAGCTTAGAGCGTTATCGTCTCGTTTGCCGGTTTAACGCGCCCAACTGAAGTGAAGGCATGGCCGTATTTGTTCCGTGTAGAGGCGTTATCTCCACGACCACAGCAGTGCAGGAACTGCTGGCGGTTTGGACACAGTGCTAACGCTTGCAGGTCCGCTACGCGATGTGTAAAACGTGGTGGATCGCATTCGACATCAGACTGCAACGTCGAAACTCCGTTGCGCTGTTTATGTGAGGGAATTCACATTTCTTCAGACAACAGTTGCCCTGCCCGAGGCCGCGAGTTGCAAGTCATTGAGATCATTGAGAAACGATATTGTTGCCGAGCAGAGGCTGTATCGTTGATAAAAGAGCCCGATAGTGGTTATGCAGTTGTTACATCTCGTCAGTCCATATCTCTAGAGGCTACAGTCTGTGCTGCTGTTGCTACAGCAATTGATAACGCCATACCTATATTCATGGAACGTCTGTTCAACACATTTGCTGAAGGCTTGACTGAAATGCTGGCCGCTAGGTTAAACAGCCTATGTAACTCTTTCCTGGCTGCTGCCGCTACTGCTGGTGGACCCGCGTGTCCTGAACGCGATTCATACATTGAAAATCAAATGGAACTTCTACAATAAAGCCCACTGTTGCCAGCTCACCATCACCTGTTAATGCCGAAGCCAGTAATTCTTTCGGAGAGATGAGGCTGGGAAACGTTGCTAATAAGCACAGGAGTACCCCATTATCTCCGACACAGTCATCCTTGTTGAAGCCCAAGAAAGGCTCTACGGCCGATAAACAGAAGCAGGACGTACTGCGTTCTGCAGCCGAGTCGACTATCTCAAGTTAATAATAGCTCGTTTAAAGGTTCTACAATAGAATTGCCGCTCTGTAGTCACCGTTTGCACTGCCCTTCTTTATCTAGTACACAAGATAGCTCCTGATCTTATTTTACTTCAAGAGTCATGGCTTTCTACACATCAGAAATTTACTATTAATAATTTCCGAACATTCCACTTGGATCGTCCAGGTAGGGGTGGCGGGTTGATAATTTTAGTTTCGTCGAAAATATTTCATAAAGTTTCCATTACTCTCGAACATGCCTGCTCAGACTGTGGAATTTTTGGGATTAGATTTCTTGTTGCCTTGATCCTCCACGCTTGCAGTGGTTAATGCGTACTACCCGAATGGAGTGAGAAATACAGATCATCTCGATTCAGTTACCCGTAATTGTCGTTCTAAGTCGGTTGTACTCGCAGGGGACTTCAACTCACACCATACTTCTTGGAGAATCAAAACTGATAGTTGTGGAAAGCGACTGTGGGATTGGACACAGAGTAATAACTTTTATTGCCACAACCCTGGTGAAATCAACTTTTTACGCGGGCGCTCCTCATCAGCATTAGACCTGACGTTTTCTTCAAACAAATTGGCTAGCTCATCTTTGGCGACGTTTGACAATGGAACTAGCAGTGACCACATTCCCATTACCTTTGATATCATGCTCTGTCACCACGCCACTGTCACACGACAACGCTACTTCATTAATTACAAAGCATACAATACTGAGCTGAAGGAGGCTTTAACATCTCTTAGTAGATGTGATGAGCGACGGAGAGCTCAATCAGTCATAAATAGTATGACTTCTGCTATTGAGTCAGCACAGTTTTCTGTACGGGCTGGAGGTTCCCCGTCAAACTCTGCTTGGTGGAATGAGGCGTGCACGCTTAACTATAGGCGACGGAAAGCAGCATGGAAACGTCTGCAACATAATTATGCGCCTAAAGTAAGGATGCACTATAAATTTTGTTCTGCAATATTCAAAAGAACTGTTGCAGCAGCTAAAGAAGATCACAAGAAGAATTTGCACTCGCTACTGTCGAAGCCTGATAGAACCGCCCTTTTTAGATTTATTCGCAACAGAAAATCACTTCAACAAGATACTTATTCTCTATCTCTTCTATTATCCCCTAAAGAAATAGCTGATTTGGTAGAAAATATAGGTAAGGGACTTGAAAATCGGTTCCCTTCATTATATCGGGCACCTATTGTCGTTAAAAGTTTAGTATCCGATTTTCAGGAGGTGACCATGGCGGAACTTGCAGATGTTATGCTGACCACACATAAAGCAGCTCCTGGTCCGGATCGTATTACTACTTATATGCTTAAAATAATGTTCGATCGATATCCAAATGAGCTACTGAATATAGTTAACTGTTCCCTACAGTATACGTGGATTCCAATTTCATGGACAATCGCAAAAGTAGCGCTCGTGCAGAAAAATAAAAGTCTGGGATACGGTCTAGATAATATTCGGCCAATCTCACTTACTTCTAATATAGTAAAGGTAATTGAAAAAGTTGTATACGTTCGACTCAGTGAGTTTATTTCTCGTGAGAACATCCTTTCTTCGAGACAAATAGGATTTAGTCAAGGTTGCTCTATATGGTCGGCTCATGTGGACCTTGAAAGCCGAATACGGCTTGCAAGACTATCTGGAGTCACATTGGACATAGTCACATTAGTCACATTGGACATAGCAAAAGCCTATGACTCTGTGGAACATGGAATTTTAATTTCTAGATCAGTCGAATGCAATGTTCCAAACTATATCGCATCTTGGGTTCAGGAATTTCTTTCGGAAAGGCAGTTTTTTTTTGTTTCCAGGAAGGAGCTACATCTTCTATATTTAAACAAACAAGAGACGTGCCGCAGGGATCAGTTTTGTCCCCTCTGTAATTTAATATTTTATTTTCTGTGCCGCTTCATCAGAATGTTCAGCTATATGTGTACGCCGATGATATTGCATTTTTCTCATTGTAACATGATGTTCACGAATTATACAAAATTTTGCAGTCTTATTTGTCTGAGCTTGAAGTGTGGCTTAATGGTCTCTTTTTCACGCTTAACGTTAGTAAGTGCGTATTACTGGTTCCCACAAACAGATAATGTATTCCTCTCTCTTCGCTATGGCAATGAACAGATACCGCAAGTATCGTCATTGAGATACCTAGGTATTATATATGAAGAGAATCTAAGCTGGCAACAGCAAATTGAAGTAAACAGATGCAAAGGAGAGCGGGTCATGGGCCTTTTGCGACGTTTCAGTAGCAAAAGTACCGGGATGCGAAGGTCAACATTGCTGATCATATACAAGCTGTACGTACGCCCCATTTTGGAATTCGGTTGCGTTCTGTTTTCCGGCTGTGCGGCCTATAAGCTACGACCTCTACTTTTGTTAGAAAGGCAAGCCCTACGTCTTTGTACCGGTCTACGAAAATGTGCGGCCAATAACGTGCTATATTTAGAAGCTTGTGTTATACCCCTGGAATCAATGTTTAAACAACTGACAGTGCAAACATTTCTAAAGCTCTACGATACGCCACTCTCCTGTTCGCAGTCAATCTTCATTACTTACCGTGATTCCTTTCTTTAGGAACCGATAGCGACGCTATCAATGGCCTCAGGTCGTTTTTGTCCAATATATGATATCTGATATTCAAGTTTCTCTGCAGAACCTTACTCCCCTAAGGCCACACTCGCCCTTGAAGGATAATTTATATTTTGATCACATTTTCCCTAAAGATGCTAAGCTTCTTCCCTTATGTATTCTTGAAGGATGCCTTCAGGATCATCTCCGCCCAGTTTCCTGAGCATTTTGTAATTGCTACGGATGCGACTCAAATAGTGGAGAAGGCTGGAATTGGTATATTTTCCTCCCAGTTGAATTGGTCATTTGCGCTCAAACTGCCTGATTTTACCCCTATATGCCTAGCAGAATTTCTGGCTATTGCATTGGCGATTAGTAAATTGAGTCCGTGCCAGACTAAAGTAGTCATTATTTCAGATGCTTTGTCTGTTTGTTCGCATATAACATCTCCGAAGCAGTCGCCCTTATTGAAGATTTCTCTCGACGCTTGTACCGTCGTACATATCAGAGGTTCGCTTGGTCTGGGTCCCTGGCCACACTGGCATTTTTCTAAATGTATCAGCTGACTCGCTGGCGATGTCATCTTTAGACGGCCCAGTGTTAAATGTGCTGCCGAAATGTTCGTTTATCACAGACGAGAGGTTTAAACGCTTTCTTCTACTGACATGTACTAAGACATCTCTTCTAGATTTGGACGACAATCGCCACCTTCAGTTTGCATGGAATACGGACAAATGCCTTTCACGTCAGTGCGAAGTGACTATAGCGAGTCTCAGATGTAGAGCTCCAAGTCTAAATTTCTATCTTAATAAATCTGGTTTCTCCTTAACTAACCTCTGTTTGGTGTGTAATGAGCCAGAAACGATTGATCACTTCCTTCTGTCTTGCCGGCGATTTCCTTCACTCCGCCGAATGTATCTAAATTCAACATTCCATAAACTGCGTTTACCTTTAACAACACCAAATCTTTTGGTGACTCTCAGGATGGTACAAGCCGTCATGCTGTTTTGTCAGCATTACATAAATTTATCGAAGCCTCCGGAAGATTACGCTGCTAGTGCTGTCGACCACAGGGTTTCGTTCCCAATGTTTCTTTTAGTAAAGTCTAATTATTAATTTTAATTAGAACTTCTTCCTTTTATTCGTCTAAGATTTTGGCCTTGGATTTTTAATTTCCCTGCTCTCTACGTCATTACTTGTAGTATGGCCAATCCCCCTCGTGGGTATGTGCCAACTAGAGAGGCCACAACAAAAAATTGCAGCACATCCACGGAGTGAATGATGATGAGTGGGCGAAGCTCGGGATGTTCATCGTAGATCGTGCCGAGTTCCGGATAAATTTAGTTAACGTGCATGCTACGAATCCTCACGGTTCAACTATGCACAATGCACAAGTGAAATCTCCCACCGGCACTTCATTGCAAGTCAAGATCCAGTGTCTATATATATATATATATATATATATATATATATATATATATATATATATATATATATATATGGGTGGCCGGTGAACGCTTCTCCAACGCGAGCAGTCGGTATTTCTCAATCAAGAAACTCGCTAGGAGACGCTGCCTGCGCCAACGTTGTCTCTCGCGTGTGAGGGCGCGTTCTCTTTCTTCGCGAGCTGGTAGAGCGTTCATTTAAGAAAGAGCGTTTCCATCAACGCGCGCCTTTCGAGCTCTCTCTCTGTCTCTCTCTCACAAGACAGCAGATGGAAGAGTATGAGAGAGAGAGAGAGAGAGGCACGCGCTCGCCCTCGGCGCGTGCGTGCCTCCCGGCAGGCACGCGCCGGTGGCTACCTACTACAGGGGACGCACGACCCACGCCTTAAGGAGCTTCGCCCCTAAAACAACAACAACAACATCGGAGTTGAGAAGACGCGCTGTCCTGGTCGGGCGTCAACGCTCTGGAGACCAGCATTTGTCGGAGGAACCCAGTCGAGCGCCAACGCCCGAGGGACCTCGAAAACGATACGTCAACTGCTCAGGATGCGTAGCAGACAACTGGAAGTCTTAGTCAGCGCTTCGTAGACAGCACTCCTGGTCCTTGCCTCGCCTCGCCGTTCCTAAGAACCTGCGACGGACGCTGTGTCAACGCTGTCGGCGCGCCGGAACGCGTGAGCCCTCGGCGCGTTTGAACTCTTTTGAAGTTTTGCTGCATAAATGCTTCATGCACATGTTGTGAGTTCAGTGCTTCTGTTTCATTGCATTTCCCTCTACGTTCTCGTATTCAAATATATGTGTTCGTGTGCTGTGCCAGTTAGCGTCTGCCTCTTACTTGCCCCCCTCGGAGGCGTCTCTGACGCGTCTCCTTGAGCCTGCTCCCTCGAAGCTTTATTTCGCAACAATGGCGTCCGCGACGGAGACCTTCTCCTTTCTACACTAAGAGGGTCGGCGCAGTGCAGTCAGAGAACGTAACTGAGGGCTGCATTGAAGACGGAGGTATTTAACTTCATCGAACAGGCGAGACGCTTGGTTGAAAGGCGCGGAGGTTGAGGCATGGGCAGAACAGCAAGCCGAATAAGCACGTGAGGAGAGAGTGCAAGCACAAGAGTTGGAAAGTCGCAGAATTAGAGCGCCACAAAGTTGTGTTCGAGCGCGATGTTCTAGATGGGAGGTTGCGTCTTGAAGAGCTTCGGACGCTGAGACCTATTTTAGATACATCTGACGAAGCTGCAGTGCGCACGGAAGCGCCGAACGAAGAACTGACTAGCTCTCATAAAGTCATTCCCATATTCACTGAGCTACCTACCAATGGCAAAACCATGTGTCATGTTACAGGGCGCGACATTCAGTACGACTCACACATAGAGCGCACGCAAGCCGCCTCGACTACCCTTGAATCCCATCATATGGGAAACGCCAAGGACTTTTCATGTCCAGAAACGCGCTTCAAAGAGCACACTATACCTAAGAGTACGCTTCCTTCAGAGAAAGAATGTACTGACTGCCAATCTCAGTATTGGGGAAATAGCCAAGAGTTTTTGTGTCCGAATGTTCTCAGTAATGAGCAAAATAGATCTTCAAGTAGCCTTCTTTTCCAGAAAGAAATTACCAGTATTTCAGTAACTAAGGAACATGACATCTCCGATGTGGCTAAAACAGTGCAGCCTGTCGTAGGCACAGAAGATGGTATCATAAAGGAGGACCTCATTGGATTGAATACCAGCCGGATTACTGCAACAGAGCAGCCAATAACATACCCAGAATTAGAAATGGTTAAAGGTCTTTCTGCATGTTTTCTGGAAAGCCAACAAAGCAAACTTGCTTCTCAGGTGTCACTGACATCTAATGCTGTGTGTGTTAACCTATGTCGTGCGCTTTCATGAAAACATGGAGAGTGAACAAATTTAATGAGCGCCTTCATTCGAGGCAACAGTAGAAGAAGCGGCCCAAGGCATTGCAGTTTGCGCAGTGCAAGTGGGACGTAGATTGTCGCGGTGTTCATGTTAGGTGCTTCTTTCTTAAACACATTGACGTCTCATAGTCAGACCTATTTGGTGTCACGCCGCTCACGGAAAATTTGCTAGATATAAGAATAAGGCGGTTCAGTGGCAAGCTGCTGCAAGTGCTACTCATATAGTAGAAAAACCGCACCCTTTGTGCTGTGGTGTGCAATCCACGAAAATTTCTTTGGTTATGAAGAAGGCGTGCTACACATCCTTGTTCGCACTAATGCGACAGGAATTAAGGAGAATATAAACACTAAGAAGGTGAGACACAAGCGACGTTGTGTGTTATGCAGATATGTTAAACTACCTGTCCGGCACACAAGAATAAACTTATTGAGGGTATACTTCCCCACCCATGCTTGCTTAGCACTGCTTGAACAGTTGGAATGCTTCGAATGCTTCCAATTAGAAAGTTTCGTAGAAAGGTGAGCATTACTGGTTTTTTAAATAAACGTGTGCTTATGGATGAACCGTGTCATTTTGGTACAACGAGGTGTCTTGTCGAGCTGTCTTCCTTCTAACACCTTATATTATCGCTCCTTGTTTCTCAGACTACCTATTACTAAATTTTGTCAGCATTACCTACGTCAGCCACAAGTATCCGTAGATTTCGTGAGACTACCTAAAATATTTGGAAAGGAATTCGAAAGATAGTGCAGCGAATGCGACTTGGGTGTGACGTGTCTGACCTGAAGGCGAAGTGTTTACTCGCATCTTGTGTATGTGCATTTATGTGTGGCAAGGCTCTTAGCGAAGCAGTGCATCTCACAACAAAGTGTTCCCCTAGAACGCTTCTCGCTATGGGGGCTCGTGTGAGGAAGCGACGTCTCACGGACATTGAAGCCGACAAAACAACGAAAAGAACGCACAAGCACGCGTTTTGAAGCAGGCACGTTGGGCCGCCACGGGAGACGACGGAAGAAATCGGAGCGCAGAAGACGCGCTGTCCTGGTCGGGCGTCAACGGCCAGGAAGCCAGCATTTGTCGCAGGGACCCAGTCGAGCGCCAACGCCCGAGGGACCTCGAAAACGACACGTCCCCTGCTCCGGACGCCCAGCAGGAGACTGGGAGTCTTCGTCGGCCCTTCCTAGACAGCACTCCTGTTGCCTGCCTCGCCGTTCCCAAGAACCTTCGACGGACGCTGTGTCAAGGCCGTCGGCGAGCCGGAACGCGTGAGCCCTCTGCGCGTTTGAACTCTTTTGAAGTCTTGTACAAACACTGCATGCACGTCGCAGACGTGGCGCCGAGTACGCCGCATCAGTTTCGACTGAGAGCTTCCACATGGGTAAGCCACGGATCCTACGAACTCCCGAACAGCGGACAACTTTAGAAGAGCACCGACAGTGGACACGTGAGAGAGCTCGCATTCGCCGCGCCGATGCTGCAGTCCGGGCACAAGAATAGGCCCGCGAGGCTGAGGCGTACCGACGATCCGGCAGCCTTCCAAGCCGCGCTAAATCGCTAACGGGAATGCAAGCGCCGGTGGCGGGCGGATCCTGCAAAGCACGCCGCCGAGTTAGCTCGCAATGTTAAAACGCTTGCAACAACGGCGCGCCGAAGAAGCGGCGTTGCCGGCAGAACAGCGTAGACTTGATAATTGCGGGCGCGCGTTCGCCGGGGCGAACGCCCGCTTTCGGCGAGTTTCTCCAGCGGCACTTTGGCTTCGGGGCCGCACATTTCAGCTTCGCTGGTTAACCATTTGTACGGAGTGCTTGGGCGGTGATTTTTAGGGGCAAAGCTCCTTAAGCTGTGGATCGGTTGTCACGTATCGTCGTATTGTGTAACTTACGCCACTCACACTCACAATACCATGCAACGCCATGCAACGCCGGGAGGCTCGCGCTCGCCCTCGGCGCGTGCCTCGCGGCGCGCGAGCTCTCTCACTCTTCCATCTGCTGTCTTGTGAGAGAGAGAGAGACAGAGATAGCGAAACGCGCGCGTTGACTATGGAAACGCTCTTTCTTAGATGAATGCTCTACCAGCTCGCACAGAAGGAGAACGCGCCCTCACCCGCGAGAGACAACGTTGGCGGAGGTAGCGTCTTCTATCGAGTTTCTTGATTGATTGATTGATTGATTGATTGATTGATTGATTGATTGATTGATTGATTGAGAGTCCGCCGCGGTGGTGTAGTCCACCCAAAATACGCGGGTTCGAGCCCGGCCGCGGCGGTCGCATTTTCGATGGAGGCGAAAATGCCAGAAGCCCGTGTACTGTGCGTTGTCAGTGCACGTTAAAGAACCCCAGGTGGTCTAAATTTCCGGAGCCCTCCACTACGGCCTTTCTCTCCTCTCTATCTCTTTCACTCCCTTTCCCCCACCCCCACGGACGCTTAGCCGTGCTCCCTACATGGGCTGCAGAAATTAGCGTCCTTTCCTAACCGAACCACAATCAGTCATCAATCAACTTGATTGAGAAATTACGACTGCTCGCGCTGGAGAACCGTTCACCGGCCACCCATATATATATATATATATATATATATATATATATATATATATATATATATATATATATATATATATATATATAGGCACTGGATCTTGACTTGCAACGAAGTGCCGGTGGGAGATTTCACTTGTGCGCGTTAACTAAATTAATCCGGAACTCGGCACGATCTACGATGAACCTCCCCAGCTTCACCTACTCATCATCATTCACTCCGTGGATATGCTGTGAATCTTCTATATCGTAACACTTGTCTTTTTGTTGCTTCATCACGCAGCGTCGGCATGTGGCGATGGTGTTGTACTGGTAACGGCGCTCGCCTCATAATATCATGGTAACCTGCCGCCTAAACTGTCTTATTGCTGCTAATAAATGACCACTAGAAATTCTTGCGGTAAAACACTCCCGTCGGGTCCTTGGGAAAATCAAGTGTATCACCTAAACGTGTCATATGACCTGGTAAGGGGCGCGTTAGGCTTACTGACAAGAAATGCTTGTATTATTTTCCTTGTCACGCGTAAAGGTCTCGTGCCGTTCTTTACTGAAAGGGGTATACTCTCGCACCATACGACGCAAATCACAAACAGACGGGTCTTTCAAGCTTGAGCTGCACATGCCATTATTAGGTAAATGAATAATGGGCAGTTCGAGGAACAGCTCTCGGATAGTTCCAGGCACACATGGTGAATGTTATGTAACGCAGTACTCTTAACAGTTTCATTTATTTTAATGTTACTTTATTTACCCTCAGGTCCATACTAAATTATAGGTGGTTCCTGTGCATAAATCTGGTGATGTACATTCCCCCAATAACTACCGTCCGATATCATTAACATCCATTCCAGTAAAAATCTTAGAACACGTAATATACTCGCACCTGATTGAATTCCTTGAATCCAATTCCTTCTTTAGCATTTATCAGCACGGATTCCGTAAAGCAGTTTCGTGCGAAACGCAGTTGCTGTGTTTTACTAACGACTTGTTTATTAACGCAGATCTTGAATTTGATACTGACTGCATATACTTAGATTTCGCCAAAGCATTTGACTCCGTCTCACACGAACTACTCATTTTCAAACTTAACCAGCTCAACATTGACCCCAATGTACTTGCATGGATTAAAGAATTCCTTTCTAACCGTAGCCAGTACGTGACAGCTAACAATTTTTGTTCATGTAATTCTGTTGTAACGTCTGGCGTACCACAAGGGCCCGTTTTAGGCCCACTGCTTTTCCTAATTTACATTAATGATCTTCCTTCTTGTGTTTTTTCCTCAACTGTCCGACTATTCGCAGACGACTGCGTCCTCTACCACAAAATTACCAGCCATACTGATCATCTTAACCTTCAACGCGACCTAGATAGCATATTCACATGGTGTAAGGCATGGTTCATGACACTCAATATAGCTAAATGCAAGAGCATGCGAGTTTCACGTCACACTGCCATCCACTGTCCGCGTACCTATTCCCTCAATAACATTCCATTACCATCTGTTGACAATTATAAATACCTTGGTGTTTACATATCTTCTAATCTTTCATGGAATAAGCACGTAGATTATGTGACTAACAACGCTAACCGCATGCTTGGGTATCTGCGTCGAAACTTTTCTTCCGCTCCATCGTCACTCAAGTTAACACTGTACAAATCATTGGTCAGATCAAAATTAGAGTATGCATGCGCCATATGGGACCCAACTCATGCCATTCTCATTCAAACTCTCGAAGCCATTCAGAATCGCGCAGCACGTTTCATCTTATCAAATTATTCACGTCATTCCACTGTCACATCCATGAAGAGCACCCTGAACTTGCCTGATCTTTCATTGCGCCGCAAATTGTCTCGCCTTAACCTTTTCATAAAATCTACCATTATAACAGCTCTTTGAAGGACGCCCTGTTTCATCCACCTCGTTTCATATCACCAAGGATTGATCATCGCTTTAAGGTCGGCCTACCATCCTGTCGCAGCCGATTGTGCAACGACTCATTTGTCCCAAGAACAAGCGCCGCCTGGAACCACCTTCCCGCTTCCATTGCCTGTATAACGAACCTTCATGATTTCAAGCTCGCTGTACAAGACGCCCTGTAATTTTTTTCTTTCTTTTCCCCTCTTAACTGCACTTATTATTTTTCACCACTCCTTTCTGTAATGCCTTCGGGCCCTGAAAGTACCTTTAATAAATAAATAAATAAATAAATGTGCTTTTAAGTTTTTGAATGACTCCTTTCGGTGCTCCTAATTTTCGCATATTAGAAAATTATTGTATGTGCCACGCTGCTGTGATCTCAACAAAAAAGAGCGAAGAGAAAAACGTTCAAGGGTCGTTTCAGAAGTGGCAGCGTGGTTATGTACACAAACAAAAGTATAGTGTTTGCACTACCAGGTTTTTCTTATACAACTTCTTGTGCTTGCTGGCTATACTTTGAAATGTCGGAAATATGAATGCATTTCCTTGAAGGAAGCGATGACTTGAGCTAAGAACATGTTAATTAAAAAGGTGAGAAAGTAACGGAACAGCCAGCGAGGAAAGCTGGGAAATCAATCAAATAGCCCATGAAAATGGTTGCCAAGAACGTTTGTGTACTCTAGCCGCCGTTTCTACAAGCCTGAGAATATTAGGATAAGAAACGGTAGACTATATCGGCCAGAGCCATTTTCCTAGCTACAGTAACGGCTGGCCGTCGCTTATAGCCAACATCGCACCAGTTTTGTTGTGGGCGTACCACTGATCAGCATTGTTCCAACCTAGACAAACGTTTTCAGTGTTACAACATGCTCGGCGCAATGCTCGTGTAGTGCCTGGGTTAAATGTCGGTTATCGGGCAGTACTGTATTTTTAAAACTACGCTGCATGACACACAGTCATGGTCATCATCAGCCTGTCTACGCCTCCTGCAGTACGAAGGCCTCTACTGCAGATCCCCAAATATGCCGGTCCTGCGCTCAGTGCGACCGCGCTATCCCCGCAAACTCCTTGATCTCATCTGCCCGCCTAACTTTCTGGTACACACTGCTACGCTTGCCTTCTCTACGGACCAACTCTGTTAACATTAATTACCAACGGCTGCTTTGCCTTCTCGTTACGTGCCGTATATACGCACGTCCCTTTCTTCTTAATTCTACTAGTATGTCCTTAACAGTCGTGAGTTCCGTGGTCAAATGCGTTCGCTTCTTGTTCCTTCACGACACACCTTTTATTTTCCATTCACTCCTCGCTACAGCGCCCTGAATCTGAAATTTGGAAGTTCACTAAAAGGGTTGAGCTTCAACTGACACAAAGAATGTACTTTTATTTTAGCGGCATGTCTAATGACTGATATGCTAGTGGCAAAATCCTTGAATATCTAAGGAATAAAATTGCTACTTCTTTCTATTTCTAATTTCTTGCCTCTTGTTCTTGTTTCAAAGCTCTCTATTCGGTTTGAGATTTTTATGTATGTCAAGGAAGCCGGAACAGGTAGCGAAGGCCACTTTGGCTGCGAACCGCTGCTCCATAATGAGAATAAATGGCTTTATCATTCGAAAAAGTATCTTCCTTCTTGCTCATTTCACACAAAGGTAGTTTAAGATGTGGCGTAAGAATACGAAAGTATTAGGGCATATTCACGCAAAGTGATTTCGCCCGAAGCACATTTTTCATGTCATCAAAACAAAGCAACTGAAAAAACAATGTAATTTAGCGATAGCGTATCACAAAATGATATAACACTCCTTATACTGTCTGCTTAAAGATAAGGAAAGCCCATAAGGTTTCCACTAAAATTCAATAAATTCAAACACACTTCGTAGGCATATTTTGAAGCAACTCGGAGGTCTTGGAGAATTATTATATTATTTTTTATCATGATGCAAATATCCAGAGGTACATATATTGTCCCATTAAAAAGAGTCACATCTAGTAGCATCTGCTACTTCCATGAGTAATGATAGACTATTAAAACATCGAAGTGACGTAAAAATGAAAAAGAATGTTAATCAACGAATAATTTTTCCGCTTAAAGTTGCTATAACATTTCACTAATTCAAGGTATTGCATGCAAAAACAAACCGAGAACTTCTTCATTTACATCCACGAATGATAAGGAAGCAGACTTGCTAGGCATAGTTAGCTTTATGCATTGGAGTCCGCGTATTTTTCCTAAGACAATGAAGTTCGGGTAAGCAAGATAATGAAATCACTTAGACATCGGGCCAACACAGACACTTCAACATCGAGCCAACAAAACCATATGTAAATATAGATTATACTAAAATAGAACACCCAACCTGAAAAATGACAATATGAAGGATTTTTTAACAATTAGACGCCTTACGAGACATTCTTTAAGAATTTTCCCGATAAAAAGGTGACGGAGCGACACTCGACACGCCAGAGTAGTTATACTGCACCACCGAACATGAAACCACAGGAGAAGGCAAGAAAGAAGATGAGTCCGAAACAATGAACACAAGAACACAAATAGTATTAATAATGCAATAATTGTTAATTAGTCTATCCACTGATCTAATGGCTCGTATACATGGCTGCTTCCAGCTGGCAGTAGTCCTTACATTTATTGTTTCTTTCTTTTCCCTTTCTTCGAAATCCCGTGATATGTAGCAGTAATGCAGAATTAGTATTTTATTTCTTCAGTTAATATTTTTGTTTTGTTTGCTACTTTGAGCCTCAGATTAACGCAACCGATATATTTAGAGGATAGATGTTAACCTCGCACTCCTGCTCTGGGCATTCTGACCTTGTCCTCATATTATTCGCAAGTAGGGTTAAGCAAATGCTTCAGTGAATTACATATTTGTGGTGCGAAAGTAAGGTTGTAGCAAAAACAGCAATTTTGGCCTTTTGAATATCGTAGATATTGGTATGACTTACTCAGATTTTACCGCTTCTGTCATTTCAATTTTCCTTACCCTTAATTTTTCTGTTGTTTTCCTTGACTTCAATAGTATGCCATAATTACTTGGCGGCTTGAGTAATCTAAAGCGACAATTACATTTAACCGCACAACATGAAGAATCGTCAAACACAGACACGTAATCCCCCGTGGGTAGATGTTTCTGGTTTGATATTCTCGTCGAGATGCGCACGTGAAATATTGCGAAAGTCTCATCGAAGACGATTTTTTGCTGGAGACTGCAAGGTGCACAAATACGCGTTATTTGGTGAAAAATAATAGAGCATCAGAAAGTGTCCTGAGCAAAACTAATCTAATTTGTTCTTGCATGACATATTCCTCTATTCATAAAGTTGTAACACATGACATGTATTACAGGATCACCTCATTTTTCGGATAATGCTTCTACTTGCTGCCGTAACTGCAGTGAATTTCTTCTTGAGCTTAAAAAAATGTTCTAGATGCACAGAACATAAACATCTGAGGGCCGATAATAGTGTGCTTGTCGTATATATTATGACGAAGAATTTTTGCTGTGCTACTCACGAAACACGTGGCATTTTCGGGGGAGGTTTCATTCCAAGATGCCGTTTCATTGAAGCATACCATGGAACAGTTTGGCGGTGCGACCTGAAACGAGATATCAGGTTCATTCAAAAGGCAAAGAACTGAGCGGAAGACGAATGTATTGAATAGACGAATAAACTTAAATCCCTGGGAATATGTGGGCCTACTTTAGCGCTGTTACAGAGCTACCTCGCTAACAGACCCCAGGTTGTCAACTATGGCGGTGTTTTATCCTCTCCGATAACAACTAACCGGGGGGTTTCTCAAGGCTCAATTTTGGGACCTCTCTTGTTTCTCATCTACATTAATGACTTAGCATCATCACTTAATTCTTCTGACTGCATCCTTTATGCGGATGATTCCACGATATTTTCTAGTGAGAAAGATCTTTCCAAACTAGTAGCAAAATTAAACACCCATGTCGCAAATCTTGTACCATGGTGCAAAAATAACTTGTTGAAAATCAACCCTGTTAAAACAACTTTTATAATATTTCATTCGTCCCAAAAAAACGTTACTATAACACCCGAAATATATATCGATAACTGCGTCATTAGCCCATCAAAGTTCATTACCTTTCTAGGTGTCACATTAGACCCTCAACTTAAATATAAAATTCCTGTAAATTCTGTCATCAAGAAAGCTGCGTTTGGCATCCACGTAATCATTCGCACAAGACATTGTTTTCAGCAACATATTCTAAAATCACTTTACTATGCTTTCATTAACAGTCACCTTACTTACTGCATTCCATCCTGCGCGAATACCTACACCACACATCTCACATCTCTCATTCATCTTCAGAAAAGAGCAGTCCGCATTGTCACACATAGTTTGTACACAGCATCAGCAGCACCCCTCTTTAGCTCTCTCGAAATTCTACCGTTCATTTCCATCTTTCAACTAAAACTTTGTATGTTGTTATTCAGAAGTAGGATCGGTGACATTCCCACTGACATACTTCCCCTAACACATCTTCGCAATTATAATAACACACGGTTTTCTGAAAATAGTAACCTTTTTCTTCCGAAAGTAAATACCAACTGCGGAAAAATGACAGCCTCGTTTTCTGCAATTTCATTCTGGAATTCATTACCATTTGTTATTAAATCTAGCCCTTCATTACATTGTTTTCGGCGAAATCTCAAACACTTCTCACTAACCACATGCGCCACCTAAATACATACATGTGCGCATATATGTCTGTTTGTTCAAATATAAATATGTGCATGTAAGTGCATGCGTGTCTATACGTATGTATATGCGTGTATCTATATATAATATGCATACGCAGCTTATGAAGTGACAAACTGTGTTGGTTAGTGATGTGTATGTGTTACGTTGTTATAATCACCTTATTCAATTTTTATCTGTTCTATCACTGTTGTACTTTTATTTGGATTTATATATTTTGAACTACCGTACGTTTGACTAACTTTCATTACATTCGCTTCATTTTATTTGCTTGCTGTTTTTTCCTTAGTTGCCAATCTTTTTCTCAATTTTTTATACATGTATTAACAAAAGGTCGCCCTGACAGTTTTTACTTTGGGACCTCCTTCTGTATTGTACCAATTTTCTACTTGTATTGTATTATTGTATTGAATAAAAACTACTAGTAAAAAAACTACTACTAATCATTAATGAGTGGCTGTCGCTAAGTTATTCGTCTTTATCCAAGGGCGCAGGTAGCTGGTGGAAGTTTACATCCCTCTTGTGTTTCATTCTCTTTTTAAATGCTGTTTACCTAATGATATAGGAGGGACCTACATTTTATTATTATTTTAATGTTCTTTTAGTCATTCACTTATTGTATTTTATTATTGGTTTTATATACGAAGCATTTGTTGCTTGCCGTAAATATTGCCGCGTATCACAAAGCTACCATCATCATTAGCTCTGGCCCCGAAGAGTGCAGTAAATCTTCTATGCAAGAGCCATTGCGCGGCACGCGCGCCTCATTGGCGCTCATGCCCTCAGCCCACTGGCAAAACTACCGCATGGGGGCATATGTGTCGAACTCGCAAGCAGACGACACTGTGCGTCGATTCCTCGAGCTGGTTTGGTGTTGTCGCCCCCCTGCATATTTCTGTCCTGAAATTGAAGGCATAGAACATTTGCCGCTGGTACAAATTCCCCCGAAAAGACTTCTATAAATTCCTATCTCTAATTTGGGACTAAATTTAAGAAATGAAATTGCTCTGTCTTTTGGTGCCTCATCACTGGCATATTGCCACAGGAACGTATTCCATGATGTTTGTAATTTCTTACAAATGACAAATCGTATACAATTTTGATCATTCCTGTGAAAAAAAGTCAAGCCTAAAGATAGATTATTCTTCTCGTCTGTGTTGTAAAACATAATTAAGTTATTATTCTGTGTAGGTTTTGGTGATTCATCTGTCTGGTTTGAATTGTTAACATGCACAATTCCACTAAATAAATTCCCTCCAAATCCTCTTTTTTTATCTGTTCCTTTCAATCATTTCAAATCAAAATGTAACTATCAAAAAACTCTTGGCCAATCCCCCCTGGTGGGTAAGCGCCGTAGCTATTCAGGAGCATCATCATCATCTTGGGTGAACAGCGTGTGGCAAAGCAATGCGTTTGTGAATAGTGTAGTATAGCAAAGGCAGCAAAGGAGTGGGATGGCGTAAAGCCGAGGCCACGCGGGCCGCGTCTGCAACCGCCTACAGTTCGCCAGAACGTCTTTACACTGATCTTGGTGCGAAACTTCGAGAAGCGCTCGCTCGGCCTCGCGATGCTTTGCGAGGCGTTTCCCGCAGCTTCAAAGCACGACGAAATGCGTGTGCGCTGGAGACAAACCTGGACCAGCGAAGTGCCCATCAGCTTCCCTGTTTTGCTAGCCATGCGCCACTATTGCAAGCTTCGCTAATGTTTTTTTTTTTAATTCTTGAATGCGCGCCGAAGAAACGTAACTTGTACAAGAGGTGTGTATTATTGTGACGGCTATATAATACACCACATTCGACAACACATTTGTTTAAGAAGCATCGCGTCTGCGCACAGAGGAAAGCCATATGGAAGGTGTATGGAAGGTGTATTCCTTCCATATGGAAGGAATACACAGTCCGTATGGAAGGTGTATTGAGTGAGAATTTGCGCATGGTTATGTCTTCTAGCACGCGTTTGTAACCTGGTAATGTAGTTAGTTACATCAATATTAGTTTGTCACATATAACTAAGTACATAAATTTCACTGTAGCTATTCTGGCTCTGCGCTGAAGAGTATACATGCCAACAGTTTCTATCAGTGGCAGTTGGAGACTCGTGGGGCCCGTACCTGTTAAAAAAGAACGTAATTGCTTTTCTTTGTACTGCTTCAAGTTTGGTGATATCTACTTTAGTAAAGGGGAACCATGCAATGTATGCGTTCTCTGGTACGGGTCTAACAAATGCGTTCAAAGCCAACATTGTAGTCTCTATTGGGACTAGTCGAAGGCATCGTCGGAGGAGAAATAGTAGTTTGAGCTCCTACGCCGATATGTGATCAGTATGATTACTCCATCTGAGATCCACAGTTATGGTTAAGCCCAGGTACTTGTGTTCGGTGATGGCCCTTAGGTTCGTGTCATCAATTTTTATATGTAAATAATGATTTGTTCTTTTTCCTCGAGATTATGAGTAGGGTTGATTCTTTAGCATTAGCGTCACCTGCTAGTCGAGCACCGTTTTGTTGCAGTTTGTAAAGCACTGTCAAGGGCTAGATGTTCTTCATGCGTGTTAATTACGTTATAAATAATGCACTCATCGGCAAGCCCTCTGATGTTGACATGTATATTAGCAGGCAGGTCGTTAATGTAGATTAAAGAGAGAAGTGGAGCCAGTACAGAACCCTGCGGAACACAGGATAACACTTCGGCGGAATCAGACGACTGGCCGTCAATTTCAAGGAATTGCACACGTACTCTTAAGTAATGGGTTATCCGGTTATATATGGGACCATCGCCTAGCGTTTCTTAGGGGCCTTAGGGGATCTTGAAAAATCTAATAGTATAAGGTCAATTTTGTTTTTCTGGAATGAATACCGAGGGACAGGCCGGGGACAAGTTCCAGGAGCTGTGTCACTGTAGATAATCTGCGGCGAAGTCCGTGCTGCAAAGGCGTTAGATCAGATTCAGCCTCAAGAAAATATGCTATGAATTGAGTATAATGTGTTCAAGTATTTCAGATGCTGCGCATGTTACGGAGATAGGTCTGAAGTTATCAGCATTAGACCTGTTTTTGCTGATTTGTATGCAGGAGTGATCTAGCGGTCTCCCATTCTTTTGGAAGCCTACCATTTGACACCGATTTGTCAAATATTAAACATAACTACTGTGCAACCCATTCTGCGTATCTCCTGAGAAATGGGTTAGGAATATTGTTAGGCCCATACAAGGCTATGTCCAACTGTATTTAGAAGCAATGCCGCAACTGTGCACAAGAATAGCCCGCGTTAGGTGGTCGCTTCGTCGTCGTCTTCTCTGGCCCCACCACGAAACGGCTTGCATTGGCGCATGTGCTGTGGCATGACCCCCGGCGGCAGAAGCTCCGTTGCGGAGCGGCTAAATGGTGTCGTCAGAAGTATAGTGGTAAGGCTTCAGCCGTGAGACATGCACGACGTCTCCGGGTGGGTTGGGATAAGCCTGCGTGGACGAGACGGGAGCAATTTCGTACGTGACAGGAGTCACTTGGTGGAACATGCGGTACGGTCCACCATATCGGGAAAGGAGCTTTTCGGCGGCACACGGCGGCAAGGAGTCCAGAGGAGCACAAGTTTACCAGGCAAAAAAATATAGTTCGCGATGTCGAGCATCGTAGCGACGCTGTTGACTGCCTTGTGACGCCATAAGCCGAACACGCACGGGCAAGCTGGCGAGCGTGATCTGCCCGTGCAATGGCTTCATGGGCATATTCAGTGGCAGCAGCGGCAGACGGAGGGAGCATGGTATCCAGAGGTAAAGCGGGTTCTCGTCCGTCCAACAGGTAAAATGGCGAAAATCCAGCAGTGTCATGACGTGAGGAGTTGTACGCAAATGTGATGTAAGGAAGTACGACGTCCCAGTTGCGATGATCGTCGGAAACGTACATAGCCAGCGTATATGTAATGGTGCGATTTAAGCGCTCGGTGAGACCGTTGGTTTGGGGGTTGTACGAAGTGGTCAGTTTATGTTGAGTGGAACAAGAACGGAGGATGTCGGCGATTACCTGGGACAGGAAGTAACGGCCACGGTCAGTGAGTAGCTGTCGCGGAGCACCGTGAAGGAGGATGACGTCACGTAGCAGGAAATCCGCAACATCAGTGCCACAGCTGGTTGGTAGTGCGCGAGTGATCGCGTAGCGCGTGGCGTAATCTGTCGCCACCGCTACCCACTTGTTTCCGGAGACTGGGATGGGGAAAGGGCCCAGAAGGTCGAGTCCGACGCGAAAGAAGGGTTCTGCGGGGATGCCAATCGATTGAAGGCAATCGGCAGGTGGAAGGGGAGGCCGTTTGCGACGTTGACACGCTTCGCAGGCAGCCACGTAACGGCGGACAGAGCGTACAAGTCCCGGCCACAAGAAACGGCGACGGACGCGGTCGTACGTGCGGGATACACCAGGGTGTCCGGCAGTGGGTGCGTCATGAAGTTCGTTGAGTATGCTCCGGCGTAGGTGTCTAGGTACGACTACGAGCAGGTCGGATCCATTGGAGTGAAAATTACGGCAGTACAGGACGCCATTCTGGATGAGAAATCGCCTGATAGAGGCATCACTGGGCGATGCTTTTCTGCTTGATGATCACGCGCAAGGGAGGGTCGCGATTTTGTTCCTCGCGAAGGTTAACCCAATCGGACACTGACAAGGTACAGTAGACTGTGTTTTCGTCATCGGCGTCCGGGTTGTCAAGAGGATAGCGAGACAAGCAATCTGCAGCCTTTCTACGGGCAACATGCCTCAATGAAACGCTGTAAACTGAGTTATAGTGTATATATGTATATATGAGTGTGTGAGTAAGTGTGACCGTATGTACGTGTTGTGTTAGACGTGATCACTGTAAATATCATAATCACCGCTAAGTACCTGGAGTAGCAAGCCAGGCCATTAACCAGGCTAACATCTCCGGATTCATCAATAAAGTTTTCTCTCTCTCAATCTGCATCGCAACGCAAGCGACCAGATTTGTACACGACGGAATACGAGTACTCTTGCAAACGCGGGGCCCAACGCCTAAGCCGCCCTGAAGGATCTTTGAGAGTAGATAACCAACAGAGTGTGTGGTGGTCGGTAAGTACGGAAAATGGGCGGCCATACAAATAGGGGCGGAACTTCGCAACCGCCCAAACAAGGGCCAAGCACTCACGCTCTGTGATAGAGTAGTTTCTCTCAGCGGCCGATAGGAGGCGGCTAGCGTAGGCAATGACACGATCTTGGCCATGCTGACATTGGGCTAATACTGCACCGAGTCCGTAGCCACTGGCATCAGTGCAGACTTCTGTAGGGGCAGATGGGTCAAAGTGGGCGAGGATCGACGGCGTCGTTAGCAGGTTGATGAGCCAAGAGAATGCGGTTGATGAGGCGAGGGAATGCACTAAGAAAACGAGACATCTTGTCTCAAAGCCTCCGTTACTGACTTTGCTATGGCCGCAAAATCCTTTACAAAACGGCAAAAGTACGAGCACAGCCCGAAAAAGCTGCGTACATCCTTGGTGGACTGTGGGACAGGGAAGTTCTTGACGGCGGATATTTTTCCCGGGTCTGGCGTTGGCGTCGACTAAATGGGCAAGGACCGTGATTTGGCGGTGGCCTAAACGACACATAGACGAGTTGAGCTGGAGCCCGGCTTGACGAAAAAGGTCCAGGATGGTCAAGAGACGATCAATATGCGTTTCGAATGTTGGTGAAAACAGGAGAACATCGTCTAAGTAGCACAAACATATGGACCATTTAAAACCTCTCAGGAGGGAGTCCATCATGCGTTAAAAGGTGGCAGGGGCGTTACAAAGGCCGAAAGGCATGACCTTGAATTGATAAAGGCCATCAGGTGTTACAAAGGCTGTCTCGTCGACAGCCTGTATCAGCCTGTATCAATATCCGGAACGTAGATCAATTCATGAAAAGTAGCGAGCTACGTGTAGGCAGTCAAGAGCGTCATCTATGCGTGGCAACGGGTACACGTCTTTTTTTGTAATTCGGTTAAGGTGCCGATAGTCGACGCAAAATCGCCAAGAACCGTCTTTTTTTTCGTACCAAAAACCACAGGCGATGCCCACGGACTCGATGAAAGCTCGACGATGTTCTTTGCGAGCATCTTGTCAACTTCGCTTTGAATTCTTTGACGTTCAGCTGCGGATACACCATAGCCACGTCGGTGGATAGGAAGAGCATCGCCAGTATTTATGTTATGCGTCACCTGCGTAGCTTGGCCTAAAGGACGACCACCGATGCCAAAAATATCACTGTATGCAAGCAGAACGCGACGTAGATGCTCACATTGCTGAGGGGTTAGGTCTGGGGCAATCATTGATGTAATATCCTTATCAGAGGGACAGGCATAGGACTGCTGCGCAAGTGAATGTGGCGGAACTTAAATATGGCCATCCTCGGAACTTTGACATGGATATCAAAAGGCAACTTTATCAGGTGCCGGTGGCGGAGGAGCTCTTTCGAAACTTGAGCTGTGCGAGCATATTCGCCGTCCTTGAAGGAAAGAGTGCTTTTTACAACTTGTATTAGATGAAGAAAGTGCGTTTGCGCACATTTATGACGCCCTAGGGAATATATCGGTTTCTTCGCGTTCCATTTGGCCTCGCAGAAGTTCCCCAACTCTCCCAGCAAGCATTAAGAGGTTTCTAACGGTAACTTACCATCAAGCGCTACTTCAACGACGTTCTCGTCGCACCAGAGATCATTAAAGAGCACGCGAAAGGCCTCCGAAATTACGTACTTGGGTCAGCAAATGTCATCTCAAGGGACCACTCCAGACCAACATAAAGTGAAGGCCATCGAAGCTATACAAATGCAAACAAGCAAGCAAGCAATTTTTTGGGAATGGCAACCTACGTAACTATATTTATTCTCAACATCTCGGAAACTACAGCCGCTCTACGTGAACTACTGAAGAGAGATGTCCACTGGTACTGGACGCGGTGACATACCGACAGAGTGGAGCTCATTAAATCGAAGCTGGCGACTGGACCCGTGCTTCGCTACTTTGATCCCTCAAAGCCCATCACAGTTTCAAAGGGTGCCACTTCCTACGGAATGTGTTCAGTGCTGCTGCAAGAAGCCAGACATGCATCAGCAGCTCTTACAACCACTCAGCAGCGGTATCCCCAAATAGAGAAAGAGGTTCTGGCCAACTTGTTCGCATGTGAAAGATTTCACTACTACACCTTCGAGTGGCACATCACAGTGCAATCGGATCACAACCACTGATCGGCAATTGCAGAGGCGACCGCGCAAGATACAACACTACACAAACTGGCAATGTACATGCAGGATGTATGGTCTCAGAGTCTTTCAGACGTCAACAACATTTTCAAGCAATTATATTATACTAGAAGCGAACTATATATAACAAAATGCTTCGTATGTTATGGTCAACGATTAGTCATACGAAAGGCTTGTCAAGGAACTGTCTTCAGATGTTGCCCCAAGCTCACCGCGGAATCACTGCTTGGAAGAACTCGGCAAACCAATGTGTGTACTGGGAATCTTTAAGCAAGGATACTGAATCATTGGTAAACAACTGTGACATATGTCAGTCACATCGGTATGCTAATCCTCAGCAGCCACTATTGGGCAGAACCCCGACGATACAACGTAAAGACGGACACCGGAGGCATCTTCGTCAGAAATTGCAGCCATGTTGGACCAAGAACCGCACAGAAAACCGATACAGAAGCTTCGCCGGAGGACTACGACATAGCTGAGTCTAGCCCCCCAGTCCTAGCTTCACCTCAAACTAAGCGCTTCGGAAGAACGCTCAATCCTCCTACACGATATCCCAGCTTAAGAAGCTGGGATTGTTGTAGATCTGCGCTTCATGCTTTCTTCGTGCGATAATATCTAAAATGTCAGTTTGAACTTGATGTTTGATTAGTGTTTCTTTTTTTTCCTCACGTTTTCTTTCTTTTCTCGCTGAATTGCGTGTACATGTTGTGTTCTTTCGGTTATCATGTGCAAGAATAATGTATGCTTCTTGTGCCTATACTTACGTACGCGAATTTCTTGTATGCCGTTCACTGCCTGCTGAACTGTAACCGGCTGGGAAGCTCAGTCAAGCTCACAAGAGCTTTTTCTTCCCATGCCCTCCCCTTCGTGAAGTGGAAAATAAACTATTGATTGATTGATTGATTGACTTCTCATAAAGACTAGCTTCACGTAATAGTTTACTATGGCTTACGCTTCTAACTTGAGGCATTATTTGAATCGGCTTTATCTAAGAGCATAATTATTACTGAAGTGTTCTTGTTACCATAAAGCCGATCTCATTAAAAAGAAGGGCGTGTTATCTATGCGCACAACAGACCTCCCTCCTTAATTGGTTTCTTAGCGCGAACACTTTTCACACAGGACTGAAAAGGGACACGGGCGAGCGCTAACTTTCAACAACGTTTTATTTTTGAGAGCGTACATATATACAGCCTCGGAAAGCAAAAGCAAGAAATCCGAACAGGAAGCACATATCTGCCATGCGCGAACATCTTACAATCTCAAAAATCGAGCTGTTTTTCGCACAGTCCAAGGGTCGACCATCTTTTTATGAAAAATGGTCGTGGCGGTTACCTCGCCTTACACTGCAGCACATGTGGCTGCAATCCGCTTTCTCGCCAGGCCACCATGGTAGCAAGAAACTGAAGTACTGACATGAGAAATAATCGAGGCGGAGCGGATCAATAGATTAGGGCCAAATTGCGTCAGCACCCGCACCCTTGGACTGTGCGAAAAAGAGCTCGACTTCTTGATATTCTAAGATGTTCACGTATGGCAGATGTCTGCTTCGTGTTCGGCTTTGTTCTTTTTGCTTTCAGGGGCTATATATATGTACGCTGTCAGAAAAAAACGTTGTTGAAAGTTAGCGCTCGTCCGTGTCCCTTCTCAGCCCTGTGTGAAAAGTGGTTGCGCTAAGAAACCAATTATGCAGTACCAACAAGCCCAATTCCGCACTCTTGTCGCTTCCTATTCTCCTGACATCTGTACGTCGTCATTGAAGTAAACGAACAGCTAGCGCCAGCTATATAACGCGTACTGAATACCTGAATAAGTATATTCCGAATACAGACAGTTCCACTTCTCCTTTCGACTGGGCTGGTCCTTTGTCACACGCGCTTCAGCTACAAACCCAACATAACGCCCTCAAGCTAAAGCCGCCATCGGCGCTCTGGGAGATGCCGTTCTCCATGTGGGCGCATTGGTGATTGTTCGATGAGTTAGCCTAGTGTGCCAACTTGAGTTAGCAACGATGAGTTAGCCTAGTGTGCCAATGAGTTAGCCTAGTGTGCTAGGTAGCCTGTGAGTAAGCCTAGTGTGCCTAGTGTGCCAATGTGCCAACGTGAACCACAGAGATGAACACCAGGATGCTGTGCGCGAAGCTTTCATGTTTTCTGGTTCCATGATCAGGATGTATTTAGTGTGCTTGGTGGTCTTTTTTGCACAAGGTAAATAAAATTCAGCACGTGGCTTCGAGAGCGGCAGCGCACGGTCGCCATGAAGCCACATTTCTGCAGCTCCCACAACGGCAGGCAACGGCTCAGTGTTTTGAACGTTTCGTGTTTGATCTGTTAGAGTTTTCTGCACCAGTGTGGCACGGCGTGTAGTAGATATGTAAGTGTTATGTCCTCCAGAAAGACCTTTTACACTGTTGGTTTGTGCGGTGATGGTATCTCAGGTTTTATAACATTGTAGTCATCATCATCATCATCACCCCACCACCACAGGCAGCAACAGCAGTAGTAGTAGTAGCACTAGTAGTAAAATTAGTAGTAGTAGTAGTAGTAGTAGTATTAGTAGTAGTATAAGTAGCAGTAGTCCGATCACTGCAGGCCGAAGGCCTCTGCTGTACATCTCTAATTAACCCTGTCCTGAGCTAGGTAGAGCTATGCATTTGCCACACATTTTCTGATCTCATGCAGTAGCTAACCTCCCAGCGGCCACTTCTATGTGTGCCTTCTCTAGGTATGCACTCCTTTAGCACTGACAGCCGTAGCTTGACTTCTTACAGACTCTACTTACACCAATAAATTTGTAAATTCCAAGAAGACATCCTCAGCGCGCGTTGGTTCGCTTACTCAATCCACATTCTTTTGGTTTTCGTTGCTGGATGCGTCACATTAAAACACCGCTGAACCCCTTTTGTGAATCTCCACATTTCTGCCCCGTACGCGAGTTCCTGTTAGACGCAGTTATAGACTTTTCTCTATACGGGTTATACCAACTGGTATTCATTCATTCGAGGGTAGCATAATGTTCGTATCGTCCCCAAGTCATATTCGAGCACTCCCTTCATGTGCGCTCTTTGCTTATATTAACTGTAATGATGAACATGCTTCAACAGGTGGCGGAATATACTGTTGAATTGTTTGGGGTTTTATAAGGCGGCACTTAAAAGCTCTATCGTGTGGAAGAGTGCCATTTGAATGCAATGTCTATGCACTAGCTTTCCACCCTCACGCTTTAACAACGTAAAAAAAATGCCTCACGAGCAAGCAAAACACCTGAAGAAAAATGGAGTACACGTACATCAGGAATTATCAAATATAAACGAAAGCGAAAAGCAATAAAGAAAATACATAAACAAACATAATCAGCGGATATGTAATTGTCAATGTAGAAATGCTACAAAGCAGGGAATCAAGAGTGACTGAAATGGCCACGTTCCCTGTATTTTTTTGCTGCAACGAATACGTTTTGTGGGCGTTATTTCTACACAATGAAATAATACCCAGGAAGTGTGCCTTCCCTTTCAACAGATCAGTCCCGCAATTTTTTTATACTGACTCATTATGCACTAAGGACTTGCGAATACTGGAGTTGAAAGGAAGATAAGGCAACACATGGTCGCGTGGCAATTGCATCGCGTCAGCGAATCATGTGAGGGCACTCCACAGTCCACACTGAGCGAGATTTGCTACATTTCCTTGGGTAAAAAGTGCCACTTC
>CM023484.1:110252862-110344173 GCA_013339685.2 Hyalomma asiaticum | reverse complement strand
ATAAGAAACTAAACAATCTAATAAACAATATCAGCAGTGTACAGGCGGGCACTTAAACACAATATTTGGTACACAATGCGAAATTGTGTTCTTCTCACTATACACTATTAACTAGCAATTCTTTCGGGCATGTGACTGCGATTTAATTATGCGCAACTTCTATATATTCGCCAAAAAGAGTAGTAGTTCAAACGAGGTCGCGCGCTTCTGGAGCATTTGTCAACTCGGAATCGAAATGAGCATCATCAAGCAGACAGTCTGGTCAAGTGCTTTTCCGTTTTTGAATGACTCCTTTCGGTGCTCCTAATTTTCGCATATTAGGAAATTATTGCATGTACCACGCTGCTGTGATCTCAAGAAAAGAGCGAAGAGAAAAACGTTCAAGGGTCGTTTCAGAAGTGGCAACGTGGCTATGTACACAAACAAAAGAATAGTGTTTGCACTACCAGGTTTTTCTTATACAACTTCTTGTGCTTGCTGGCTATACTTTGAAATTTCGGAAATATGAATGCATTTCCTTGTAGGAAGCGATGACTTGAGCTAAGAACACCTCAATAAAAACGGTGAGAAAATAACGGAACAGCCAACGAGGAAAGCTGGGAAATCAATCAAATAGCCCATGAAAATAGTTGCCAAGAACGTTTGTGTACTGTAGCCACTGTTTCTACAAGCCTCGGAATATTAGGATAAGAAACGGTAGACTATATCGGCCAGATCCATTTTCCTAGCTACAGTAACGTCTGGCTGTCGCTTATAGCCAACATCCCACCAGTTTTGTTGTGGGCGTAGCACTGATCAGCTTTGTTCCAACCTAGACGAACGTTTTCAGTGTTACACCATTCTCAGCGCAATGCTCGTGTAGTGCCTGGGGTAAATGTCGGTTATCGGGAAGTACTGTATTATTAAAACTACGCTGCATCACACACAGTCATCGTCATCATCAGCCTGTCTACGCCTCCTGCAGCACGCAGGCCTCTACTGCAGATCCCCAATTATGCCGGTCCTGCGCTCAGTGCGACCGCGCTATCCCCGCAAACCCCTTGATCTCATCTGCCCGCCTAACTTTCTGGTACACACTGCTACGCTTGCCTTCTCTAGGGACCAACCCTGTTAACATTAATTACCAACGGCTGCTTTGCCTTGACATTACATGCCGTACGCATGTTCCTTTCTTCTTAATTTCTACTAATATGTCCTTAACAGTCGTGAGTTCCGTGATCAACTGCGTTCGCTTGTTGTTCCTTCACGGCACACCTTTTATTTTCCATTCAATCCTCGCTACAGCGCCCTGAATCTGAAATTTGGAAGTTCACTAAAAGGGTTGAGCTTCAACTGACACAAAGAATGTACTTTTATTTTAGCGGCATGTCTAATGACTGATATGCTAGTGGCAACATCCTTGAATATCTAAGGAATAAAATTTCTACTTCTTTCTATTTCTAATTTCTTGACTCTTGTTCTTGTTTCAAAGCTCTCTATTCGGTTTGAGATTTTTATGTATATCAAAGAAGCCGGAACAGGTAGCGAAGGCCACTTTGGCTGCGAACCGCTGCTCCATAATGAGAATAAATGGCTTTATCATTCAAAAAAGTATCTTCCTTCTCGGTCATTTCACACAAAGGTAGTTTAAAATGTGGCGTAAGAATACGAAAGTATTAGGGCATATTCACGCAAAGTGATTTCGCCCGAAGCACATTTTTAACGTCATCAAAAGAAAGCAACTGAAAAAACAATGTAATTTAGCGATAGCGTATCACAAAATGATATAAGACTCCTAATACTGTCTGCTTAAAGATAAGGAAAGCCCATAAGGCTTCCACTAAAATTCAATAAATTCAAACACACTTCGCAGGCATATTTTGAAGCAACTCGGAGGTCTTGGAGAATTATTATATTATTTTTTATCATGATGCAAAAATCAAGAGGTACATATATTGTCCCATTAAAAGGAGTCACATCTAGTAGCATCTGCTACTTCCATGAGTAATGATAGAGTACTTCCATGAGTAATGATAGACTATTAAAACATCGAAGTGACGTAAAAATGAAAAAAAGATGTTAATCAACGAATAATTTTTCCCCTTAAAGTTGCTATAACATTTCACTAATTCAAGGTATTGCATGCAAAAACAAACCGAGAAATTCTTCATTTACATCCACGAAATGATAAGGAAACAGACTTGCTAGGCATAGTAAGCTTTATACATTGGAGCCCGCGTATTTTTCCTAAGACAATGAAGTTCGGGTAAACAAGATAATGAAATCACTTAGACATCGGGCCAACACAGACACTTCAACATCGAGCCAACAAAACCATATGTAAATATAGATTATACTAAAATAGAACACCCAACCTGAAAAATGACAATATGAAGGATTTTTTAACAATTAGACGCCTTACGAGACATTCTTTAAGCATTTTCCCGATAAAAAGGTGACGGAGCGACACTCGACACGCCAGAGTAGTTATACTGCACCACCGAACATGAAACCACAGGAGAAGGCAAGAAAGAAGATGAGTCCGAAACGATAAACACAAGAACACAAATAGTATTAATAATGCAATTATTGTTAAATAGTCTATCCACTGATCTATTGGCTCGTATACATGGCTGCTTCCAGCTGGTAGTAGTCCTTTCATTTATTGTTTCTTTCTTTTCCCTTTCTTCGAAATCCCGTGATATGTAGCAGTAATGCAGAATTAGTATTTTATTTCTTCAGTTAATATTTTTGTTTTGTTTGCTACTTTGAGCCTCAGATTAACGCAACCGATATATTTAGAGGATAGATGTTAACCTCGCACTCCTGCTCTGGGCATTCTGACCTTGTCCTCATATTATTCGCAAGTAGGGTTAAGCAAATGCTTCAGTGAATTACATATTTGTGGTGCGAAAGTAAGGTTGTAGCAAAAACAGCAATTTTGGCCTTTTGAATATCGTAGATATTGGTATGACTTACTCAGATTTTACCGCTTCTGTCATTTCAATTTTCCTTACCCTTAATTTTTCTGTTGTTTTCCTTGACTTCAATAGTATGCCATAATTACTTGGCGGCTTGAGTAATCTAAAGCGACAATTACATTTAACCGCACAACATGAAGAATCGTCAAACACAGACACGTAATCCCCCGTGGGTAGATGTTTCTGGTTTGATATTCTCGTCGAGATGCGCACGTGAAATATTGCGAAAGTCTCATCGAAGACGATTTTTTGCTGGAGACTGCAAGGTGCACAAATACGCGTTATTTGGTGAAAAATAATAGAGCATCAGAAAGTGTCCTGAGCAAAACTAATCTAATTTGTTCTTGCATGACATATTCCTCTATTCATAAAGTTGTAACACATGACATGTATTACAGGATCACCTCATTTTTCGGATAATGCTTGTACTTGCTGCGGTAACTACAGCGAATTTCTTCTTGAGCTTGAAAAAATGTTCTAGATGCACAGAACATATACATCTGAGGGCCGATAATAGTGTGCTTGTCGTATATATTATGACGACGAATTTTTGCTGTGCTACTCACGAAACACGTGGCATTTTCGGGGGAGGTTTGATTCCAAGATGCCGTTTCAGTGAGGCATACCGTGGAACAGTTTGGCGGTGCGACCTGCAACGAGATATCAGGTTCATTCAAAAGGCAAAGAACTGAGCGGAAGACGAATATATTGAAGAGGCGAATAAACTTGAATCCCTGGGAATATGTGGGCCGACTTTAGCGCTGTTACAGAGCTACCTCGCTAACAGGCCCCAGGTTGTCAACTATGGCGGTGTTTTATCCTCTCCGATAACAACTAACCAGGGGTTTCCTCAAGGCTCACTTGGGACTCTCGTGTTGCTATCTACATTAATTACTTACCATCATCACTTAATTCTTCTGACTGCATCTTTATGCGGATGATACCACGATATTTTCTAGTGAGAAAGATCTTACCAACTAGTAGCAAAATTAAACACCTAGTCGCAAATCTTGTATCATGGTGCAAAAATAACTTGTGAAATCAATACCCTGTTAAAACAACTTTGTATATTATTAATTCGTCCCAAAAAACGTTACTATAACACCGAAAATATATCGATAACTGCGTAATTAGCCCACCAAAGTTCATGCTTTTCTAGGTGTCACATGAGATCCTCACCTTAAATATAACATTCATGTAAATTCGTCATCAAGGAAGCTGCTTTTGGCATCAGCGTACTCATTCGCACACGACATGTTTTCAGCAACATATTCTAAAATCACTTTACTATGCTTTCATTAACAGTCACCTTACTTACTGCATTCCATCCTGCGCGAATACCTACACCACACATCTCACATCTCTCATTCATCTTCAGAAAAGAGCAGTCCGCATTGTCACACATAGTTTGTACACAGCATCAGCAGCACCCCTCTTTAGCTCTCTCGAAATTCTACCGTTCATTTCCATCTTTCAACTAAAACTTTGTATGTTGTTATTCAGAAGTAGGATCGGTGACATTCCCACTGACATACTTCCCCTAACACATCTTCGCAATTATAATAACACACGGTTTTCTGAAAATAGTAACCTTTTTCTTCCGAAAGTAAATACCAACTGCGGAAAAATGACAGCCTCGTTTTCTGCAATTTCATTCTGGAATTCATTACCATTTGTTATTAAATCTAGCCCTTCATTACATTGTTTTCGGCGAAATCTCAAACACTTCTCACTAACCACATGCGCCACCTAAATACATATCATGTGCCCATATATGTCGTTTGTCAAATATAAATATGTGCATTTCAGGCATGCGTATGTATACGTATGTATATGCGGTATCTATATATAATATGCATACGCAGCTTATGAAGTGACAAACTGTGTTGGTTAGGATGTGTATGTGTTACGTTGTTATAATCACCTTATTCAATTAATTTATCTGTTCTATCAATGTTTTACTTTTATTTGGATTTTATGTGTTTTGAACTACCGTAGGTTGTGACTCAACTTCATTACATTCGCTTCATTTTATTGCTTGCTGTTTTTTCCTTAGTTGCCAATCTTTGTTCTCAATTTTATACAGTATAACAGGAGGTCCCCCTGACGGTTTTTACTTTGGGACCTCCTTCTGTATTGTGTCAATTTTCTACTTGTATTATTGTATTGAATAAAAATACTACTAACAAAGACTACTACTAATCATTAATGAGTGGCTGTCGCTAATTTATTCGTCTTATCAAGGGCGCAGGTAGCTGGTGGAAGTTTACATCCCTCTTGTGTTTCATTCTCTTTTTAAATGCTGTTTACCTAATGATATAGGAGGGACCTACATTTTATTATTATTTTAATGTTCTTTTAGTCATTCACTTATTGTATTTTATTATTGGTTTTATATACGAAGCATTTGTTGCTTGCCGTAAATATTGCCGCGTATCACAAAGCTACCATCATCATTAGCTCTGGCCCCGAAGAGTGCAGTAAATCTTCTATGCAAGAGCCATTGCGCGGCACGCGCGCCTCATTGGCGCTCATGCCCTCAGCCCACTGGCAAAACTACCGCATGGGGGCATATGTGTCGAACTCGCAAGCAGACGACACTGTGCGTCGATTCCTCGAGCTGGTTTGGTGTTGTCGCCCCCCTGCATATTTCTGTCCTGAAATTGAAGGCATAGAACATTTGCCGCTGGTACAAATTCCCCCGAAAAGACTTCTATAAATTCCTATCTCTAATTTGGGACTAAATTTAAGAAATGAAATTGCTCTGTCCTTTGGTGCCTCATCACTGGCATATTGCCACAGGAACGTATTCCATTATGTTTGTAATTTCTTGCAAATGACAAATCGTATACAATTTTGATCATTCCTGTTAAAAAAAGTCAAGCCTAAAGATAGATTATTCTTCTCGTCTGTGTTGTAAAACATAATTAAGTTATTATCCTGTGTATGCTTTCGTGATTCATCTGTCTGGTGTGAATTGTCAACATGCACAATTCCACTAAATAAATTCCCTCCAAATCCTCTTTTTTTATCTGTTCCTTTCAATCATTTCAAATCAAAATGTAACTATCAAATAACTCTTGGCCAATCCCCCCTGGTGGGTAAGCGCCGTATCTATTCAGGAGCATCATCATCATCTTGGGTGAACAGCGTGTGGTAAAGCAATGCGTTTGTGCATAGTGTAGTATAGCAAAGGCAGCAAAGGAGTGGGATAGCGTAAAGCCGAGGCCACGCGGGCCGCGTCTGCAACCGCCTACAGTTAGCCAGAACGTCTTTACACTGATCTTGGTGCGAAACTTCGAGAAGCGCTCGCTCAGCCTCGCGATGCTTTGCGAGGCGTTTCCCGCAGCTTCAAAGCACGACGAAATGCGTGTGCGCTGGAGACAAACCTGGACCAGCGAAGTGCCCATCAGCTTCCCTGTTTTGCTAGCCATGCGCCACTATTGAAAGCTTCGCTAATGTTTTTTTTTTAATTTCTTGAATACGGGCCGAAGAAACGTAACTTGTACAAGAGGTATATATTATTGTGACGGTTATATAATACACCACATTCGACAACACATTTGTTTAAGAAGCATCGCGCCTGCGCACAGAGGAAAGCCATATGGAAGGTGTATGGAAGGTGTATTCCTTCCATATGGAAGGAATACACAGTCCGTATGGAAGGTGTATTGAGTGAGAATTTGCGCATGGTTATGTCTTCTAGCACGCGTTTCTAACCTGGTAATGTAGTTAGTTACATCAATATTAGTTTGTCACATATAACTAAGTACATAAATTTCAGTGTAGCTATTCTGGCTCTGCGCTGAAGAGTATACATGCCAACAGTTTCATCAGTGGCAGTTGGAGACTCGTGGGGCCCGTACCTGTTAAAAAAGAACCTAATTGCCTTTCTTTGTACTGCTTCAAGTTTGGTGATATCTTCTTTAGTAAAGGGGAACCATGCAATGTATGCGTTCTCTGGTACGGGTCTAACAAATGCGTTCTAAGCCAACATTGTAGTCTCTATTGGGACTAGTCGAAGGCATCGTCGGAGGAGAAATAGTAGTTTGAGCTCCTACGCCGATATGTGATCAGTATGATTACTCCATCTGAGATCCACAGTTATGGTTAAGCCCAGGTACTTGTGTTCGGTGATGGCCCTTAGGTTCGTGTCATCAATTTTTATATGTAAATAATGATTTGTTCTTTTTCCTCGAGATTATGAGTAGGGTTGATTCTTTAGCATTAGCGTCACCTGCTAGTCGAGCACCGTTTTGTTGCAGTTTGTAAAGCACTGTCAAGGGCTAGATGTTCTTCATGCGTGTTAATTACGTTATAAATAATGCACTCATCGGCAAGCCCTCTGATGTTGACATGTATATTAGCAGGCAGGTCGTTAATGTAGATTAAAGAGAGAAGTGGAGCCAGTACAGAACCCTGCGGAACACAGGATAACACTTCGGCGGAATCAGACGACTGGCCGTCAATTTCAAGGAATTGCACACGTACTCTTAAGTAATGGGTTATCCGGTTATATATGGGACCATCGCCTAGCGTTTCTTAGGGGCCTTAGGGGATCTTGAAAAATCTAATAGTATAAGGTCAATTTTGTTTTTCTGGAATGAATACCGAGGGACAGGCCGGGGACAAGTTCCAGGAGCTGTGTCACTGTAGATAATCTGCGGCGAAGTCCGTGCTGCAAAGGCGTTAGATCAGATTCAGCCTCAAGAAAATATGCTATGAATTGAGTATAATGTGTTCAAGTATTTCAGATGCTGCGCATGTTACGGAGATAGGTCTGAAGTTATCAGCATTAGACCTGTTTTTGCTGATTTGTATGCAGGAGTGATCTAGCGGTCTCCCATTCTTTTGGAAGCCTACCATTTGACACCGATTTGTCAAATATTAAACATAACTACTGTGCAACCCATTCTGCGTATCTCCTGAGAAATGGGTTAGGAATATTGTTAGGCCCATACAAGGCTATGTCCAACTGTATTTAGAAGCAATGCCGCAACTGTGCACAAGAATAGCCCGCGTTAGGTGGTCGCTTCGTCGTCGTCTTCTCTGGCCCCACCACGAAACGGCTTGCATTGGCGCATGTGCTGTGGCATGACCCCCGGCGGCAGAAGCTCCGTTGCGGAGCGGCTAAATGGTGTCGTCAGAAGTATAGTGGTAAGGCTTCAGCCGTGAGACATGCACGACGTCTCCGGGTGGGTTGGGATAAGCCTGCGTGGACGAGACGGGAGCAATTTCGTACGTGACAGGAGTCACTTGGTGGAACATGCGGTACGGTCCACCATATCGGGAAAGGAGCTTTTCGGCGGCACACGGCGGCAAGGAGTCCAGAGGAGCACAAGTTTACCAGGCAAAAAAATATAGTTCGCGATGTCGAGCATCGTAGCGACGCTGTTGACTGCCTTGTGACGCCATAAGCCGAACACGCACGGGCAAGCTGGCGAGCGTGATCTGCCCGTGCAATGGCTTCATGGGCATATTCAGTGGCAGCAGCGGCAGACGGAGGGAGCATGGTATCCAGAGGTAAAGCGGGTTCTCGTCCGTCCAACAGGTAAAATGGCGAAAATCCAGCAGTGTCATGACGTGAGGAGTTGTACGCAAATGTGATGTAAGGAAGTACGACGTCCCAGTTGCGATGATCGTCGGAAACGTACATAGCCAGCATGTATGTAATGGTGCGATTTAAGCGCTCGGTGAGACCGTTGGTTTGGGGGTTGTACGAAGTGGTCAGTTTATGTTGAGTGGAACAAGAACGGAGGATGTCGGCGATTACCTGGGACAGGAAGTTACGGCCACGGTCAGTGAGTAGCTGTCGCGGAGTACCGTGAAGGAGGATGACGTCACGTAGCAGGAAATCCGCAACATCAGTGGCACAGCTGGTTGGTAGTGCGCGAGTGATCGCGTAGCGCGTGGCGTAATCTGTCGCCCCCGCTACCCACTTGTTTCCGGTGGCTGAGATGGGGAAAGGGCCTAGAAGGTCAAGTCCGACGCGAAAGAAGGGTTCTGCGGGGATGTCAATCGATTGAAGGCGATCGGCAGGTGGAAGGGGAGGCCGTTTGCGACGTTGACACGATTCGCAGGCAGCCACGTAACGGCGGACAGAGCGTGCAAGTCCCGGGCACAAGAAACGGCGACGGACGCGGTCGTACGTGCGGGATACACCAGGGTGTCCGGCAGTTGGTGCGTCATGAAGTTCGTTGAGCATGCTCCGGCGTAGGTGTCTAGGTACGACTACGAGCAGGTCGGATCCTTTGGAGTGAAAATTAGGGCAGTACAGGACGCCATTCTGGATGAGAAATCGCCTGATAGAGGCATCACTGGACGATGCTTTTATCTGCTAGATGATCACGCGCAAGGGAGGGTCGCGATTTTGTTCCTCGCCAAGGTTAACCCAATCGGACACTGACAAGATACAGTAGACTGTGTTTTCATCATCGGCGCCCGGGTTGTCAAGAGGATAGCGAGACAAGCAATCTGCATCGCAACGCAAGCGACTAGATTTGTACACGACGGAATACGAGTACTCTTGCAAACGCAGGGCCCAACGCCTAAGCCGCCCTGAAGGATCTTTGAGAGTGTGTGGTGGTCAACAGAGTGTGTTCAACAACCAACAGAGTGTGTGGTGGTCGGCAAGTACGGAAAATGGGCGGCCATACAAATAGGGGCGGAACTTCGCAACCGCCCAAACAAGGGCCAAGCACTCACCCTCTGTGATAGAGTAGTTTCTCTCAGCGGCCGAAGGAGGTGGCTAGCGTAGGCAATGACACGATCTTGGCCACGCTGACATTGGGCTAATACTGCACCGAGTCCGTAGCCACTGGCATCAGTGCAGAATTCTGTAGGGGCAGATGGGTCAAAGTGGGCGAGGATCGACGGCGTCGTTAGCAGGTGATGAGGCAAGAGAATGCGGTTGATGAGGCGAGGGAATGCACTAAGAAAACGAGACATTTTGTCTCAAAGCCTCCGTTACTGACTTTGCTATGGCCGCAAAATCCTTTACAAAACGGCAAAAGTACGAACACAGCCCGAAAAAGCTGCGTACATCCTTGGTGGACTGCGGGACAGGGAAGTTCTTGACGGCGGATATTTTTCCCGGGTCTGGCGTTGGCGTCGACTAAATGGGCAAGGACCGTGATTTGGCGGTGGCCTAAACGACACATAGACGAGTTGAGCTGGAGCCCGGCTTGACGAAAAAGGTCCAGGATGGTCAAGAGACGATCAATGTGCGTTTCGAATGTTGGTGAAAACAGGAGAACATCGTCTAAGTAGCACAACATATGGACATTTAAAACCTCTCAGGAGGGAGTCCATCATGCGTTAAAAGGGGCAGGGGTTACAAAGGCCGAAAGGCATGACCTTGAATTGAAAAGGCCATCAGGTGTTACAAAGGCTGTCTCGTCGACAGCCTGTATCAGCCTGTATCAATATCCGGAACGTAGATCAATTCATGAAAAGTAGCGAGCTACGTGTAGGCAGTCAAGAGCGTCATCTATGCATGGCAATGGGTACACGTCTTCTTTTTGTAATTCGGTTAAGGTGCCGATAGTCGACGCAAAATCGCCAAGAACCGTCTTTTTTTTCGTACCAAAACCACAGGCGATGCCCACGGACTCGATGAAAGCTCGACGATGTTCTTTGCGAGCACCTTGTCAACTTCGCTTTGAATTCTTTGGCGTTCAGCTGCGGATACACCATAGCCACGTCGGTGGATAGGAAGAGCATCGCCAGTATTTATGTTATGCGTCACCTGCGTAGCTTGGCCTAAAGGACGACCGCCGATGCCAGAAATGTCACTGTATGCAAGCAGAACGCGACGTAGATCCTCACATTGCTGAGGGGTTAGGTCTGGGGCAACCATTGATTTAATATCCTTATCAGAGGGACAGGCATAGGACTGCTGCGCAAGTGAATGTGGCGGAACTAAATATGGCCATCCCCGGAACTTTGACATGGATATCAAAAGGCAACTTTATCAGGTGCCGGTGGCGGAGGAGCTCTTTCGAACTTGAGCTGTGCGAGCATATCGCCGTCCTTGAAGGAAAGAGTGCTTTTTACAACATATTAGATGAAGAAAGTGCGTTTGCGCACATTTATGACGCCCTAGGGAATACATCGGTTTCTTTGCGTTCCATTTGGCCTCGCAGAAGTTCCAGAACTCTCCCAGCAAGCATTAAGAGGTTTCTAACGGCAACTTACCATCAAGCGCTACTTCAACGACGTTCTCGTCGCATCAGAGATCATTGAAGAGCACGCGAAAGACCTCTGAAATTACGTACTTGGGTCAGCAACTGTCATCTCAAGGGACCACTCCAGACCAAGATAAAGTGAAGGCCATCGACGCCATACAAATGCAATCAAGCAAGCAAGAACTCTAAATATATTTTTGGGAATGGCAACCTACGTAACTATATTTATTCTCAACATCTCGGAAACTACAGCCGCTCTACGTGAACTGCTGAAGAGAGATGTCCACTGGTACTGGACGCGGCGACATACCGACAGAGTGGAGCTCATTAAATCGAATCTGGCGACTGCACCCGTGCTTCGCTACTTTGATCCCTCAAAGCGCATCACAGTCTCAACGGTGCCACTTCCTACGGAATGTGTTCAGTGCTGCTGCAAGAAGCCAGACATGCATCAGCAGCTCTTACAACCACTCAGCAGCGGTATCCACAAATAGAGAAAGAGGTTCTGGCCACCTTGTTCGCGTGTGAAAGATTTCACTACTACACCTTCGAGTGGCACATCACAGTGCAATCGGATCACAACCACTGATCGGCGATTGCAGAGGCGACCGCGCAAGATCCAACACTACACAAACTGGCAATGTACAGTCTGTTTCACACTTAGGGGAAATCTCGGAGCGCGTGGCATCGCGATGCGGCCATGATCCGGCGAGCGCTGGAGTCGGCCAGCAGCGGCTGCTCGCGCAGGCGCGGACGCGCGATGCGTGCAGCTTTGAACCGCGTCGTCTGCTACGACAGCGCGTGCTGGCTGTATTGTCGGGAAGAGTGCTACTGTGTGGCATCCCGCTGATTTCATCGTTAACGTGAGAAGTCAGCCGATATTCTTCACTAAATGTTGTGCGGCGCCTTACTTTCGGGCCTGCGTTGGCAAGAAAGGAGCTCTGCAAACCCAATTTGACAACACACTTGCTCTGTGTTGCCGGAGGGCCGGGGGTATTGAGCGGGTGCACGTATGCTTCGTCACCCCGTGTGCTACCGTAATGCGCAGTGACAATAAACGCTACAATGTGTGCACGTCGTGCTCGGTCTTTTCTTGACGGGAAATGAAAAGAAAGCATTCCACAGTAATAATCATGAGGGTCGATCACGATTAGACAAATGGATCGGAATAAAGTAACGCTTTAGGAGACGAAATTGAGAGGGAAGCAGCTCTCCTCTACAACATTTCAGTGCAGGAGACAGGCGCTCTCCGTTGGCGCGAAATGCACGCGTCGCACTTCCAACTTCACTTATTCATGTCGGGTCATGCCCCCAGCAGAGGCCATGAGAGCGCTCATTCTTAACGGAAGGAAGCAAGGCGTAACGGGATTGAGTGAGCAATGTGTCCCGTCGAAGCGTGGCCCACTCGTTGACGATGTTGGGCTTATTGGTGATTCGGCGCTCTTTAAACTGCGTGCAATAAAAACGATAAAAAGATATTTAAAAGACAAAATGCGACAGCACCGCATTCCTTCGTCCATTGGCGAGGCTAAAACCACACGGCTATCTGTAGATACGGGATTCAAGGATGCTTTGAGTAAAACTGGCGCAGCGTTTATTGTCGCTGCGCACTACGGTAGCAGACGCGGTGACGAAGCATACGTGCACCCGCTCAATACCCCGGCCCTCCGGCAACACAGAGCAAGTGTGTTGTCAAATTGGGTTTGCAGAGCTCCTTTCTTGCCAACGCAGGCCCGAAAGTAAGGCGCCGCACAACCTTTAGTGAAGAATATCGGCCAACTTCTCACGTTAACGATGAAATCAGCGCGATGCTCCACACAGAGCACTCTTCCCGACAATACAGCCAGCACGCACTGTCGTAGCAGACGACGCGGTTCAAGGCTGGACGTATCGCGCGTCTGCGCATGCGCGAGCAGCCGCTGCTGGCCGACTCCAGCGCTCGCCGCATCATGGCCGCATCGCGATGCCACGCGCTCCGAGATTTCCCCTAAGTGTGAAACAGACTGTACATGCAGGATGTATGGTCTCAGAGACTTTCAGACGTCAACAACGTTTTCAAGCCATTCTATTATACTAGAAGCGAACTCTATATAACAAAAGGCTTCGTATGTTATGGTCAACGATTAGTCATACCAAGGCTTGTCAAGGAACTGTCTTCAGATGTTGCCCCAAGCTCACCGCGGAATCACTGCTTGGAAGAACTCGGCAAACCAATGTGTGTACTGGGCATCTTTGAGCAAGGATACTAAATCATTGGTATACAACTGTGATATATGTCAGTCACATCGGTATGCTAATCCTCAGCAGCGACTATTGGGCAGAACCTCGACGATACAACGTAAAGATGGGCACCGGAGGCATCTTCGTCAGAAATCGCAGCCGCAGCCATGTTGGACCAAGAACCGCACAGAAAACTGATACAGAAGCTTCGCCGGAGGACTACGACATAGCTCAGTCTAGCCCCCGAGTCCCAGCTACAAGTTGAGAACGGGCCTCGTTGACCTCAAACTAAGCACTTCGGAAAAGGATTAATCCCCCTGCACGATATCTCAGCTTAAGCAGCGACTTCTCATAAAGAGTAGCTTCACATAATAGTTTAATATGGCTTACAACGTTTCTAACTTGAGGCATTATTTGAATCGGCTTTATCTAAGAGCATAATTATTACTGGAGTGTTCTTGTTACCATAAAGCCGATCTCATTAAAAAGAAGGGCGTGTTATCTATGCGCACAACAGACCTCGCTCCCTAATTGGTTTCTTAGCGCAAACACTTTTCACACAGGACTGAAAAGGGACACGGGCGAGCGCTAACTTTCAACAACGTTTTATTTTTGAGAGCGTACATATATACAGCCTCGGAAAGCAAAAACAAGAAAACCGAACAGGAAGCACATATCTGCCATGCGCGAACATCTTACAATCTCAAAAATCGTGCTGTTTTTCGCACAGTCCAAGGGTCGACCATGTTTTTTATGAAAAATGGTCGAGGCGGTTACCTCGCCTTACACTGCAGCATGTGTGGCTGCAATCCGCTTTCTCGCCAGGCCACCATGGTAGCAAGAAACTGAAGTACTGACATGAGAAATAATGGAGGCGGAGCGGATCAATAGGTTAGGGCCAATTGCGTCAGCACCCCTCCCTTGGACTGTGCGAAAAAGAGCTCGACTTCTTGAGATTGTAAGATGTTCACGTATGGCAGATGTCTGCTTCGTGTTCAGCTTTGTTGTTTTTACTTTCAGGGGCTATATATATGTACGCTGTCAGAAAAAAAACGTTGTTGAAAGTTAGCGCTCGTCCGTGTCCCTTCTCAGCCCTGTGTGAAAAGTGGTTGCGCTAAGAAACCAATTATGCAGTACCAACAAGCCCAATTCCGCACTCTTGTCGCTTCCTATTCTCCTGACATCTGTACGTCGTCATTGAAGTAAACGAACAGCTAGCGCCAGCTACATAACGCGTCCTGAATACCTGAATAAGTATATTCCGAATACAGACAGTTCCACTTCTCCTTTCGACTGGGCTGGTCCCTTGTCACACGCGCTTCAGCTACAAACCCAACATAACGCCCTCAAGCTAAAGCCGCCATCGGCGCTCTGGGAGATGCCGTTCTCTATGTGGGCGCATTGGTGATTGTTCCATGAGTTAGCCTAGTGTGTGATGCCGGGTGCCAACGTGAACCACGGAGATGAATACCAGGATGCTGTGCGCGAAGCTTTCATGTTTTCTGGTTCCATGATCAGGATGTATTTAGTGTGCTTGGTGGTCTTTTTTGCACAAGGTAAATAAAATACAGCACGTGGCTTCGAGAGCGGCAGCACACGGTCGCCATGAAGCCACATTTCTGCAGCTCCCACAACGGCAGGCAACGGCTCAGTGTTTTGAACGTTTCGTGTTTGATCTGTTAGCTTTCTGCACCAGTGTGGCACGGCGTGTAGTAGATATGTAAGTGTTATGTCCTCCAGAAAGACCTTTTACACTGTTGGTTTGTGCGGTGATGGTATCTCAGGTTTTAGAACATTGTAGTCATCATCATCATCATCACCCCACCACCACAGGCAGCAACAGCAGTAGTAGTAGTAGCACTAGTAGTAAAATTAGTAGTAGTAGTAGTAGTATTAGTAGTAGTATAAGTAGCAGTAGTCCGATCACTGCAGGCCGAAGGCCTCTGCTGTACATCTCTAATTAACCCTGTCCTGAGCTAGGTAGAGCTATGCATTTGCCACACATTTTCTGATCTCATGCAGTAGCTAACCTCCCAGCGGACACTTCTATGTGTGCCTTCTCTAGGTATGCACTCCTTAGCACTGACAGCCGTAGCTTGACTTCTTACAGACTATACTTACACAATAAATTTGTAAAAATCCAAGGAAGACATCCTCAGCGCGCGTTGGTTCGCTTACTCAATCCACATTCTTTTGGTTTTCGTGCTGGATGCGTCACATTAAAACACCGCTGAAACCCTTTGTGAAATCTCCATTTCTGCCCCGTACGCGAGTTCCTGTTAGACGCAGTTATAGACTTTTCTCTACGGGTTATACCAACTGGTGGTTCCTTCATTTCGAGGGTAGCATAATGTCGTATCGTCCCCAAGTCATATTCGAGCGCACTCCTCATGTGCGCTCTTTGCTTATATTAACTGTAATGATGAACATGCTTCAACAGGTGGCGGAATATACTGTTGAATTGTTGGGGTTTATAAGGCGGCACTTAAAAGCTCTATCGTGTGGAAGGTGCCATTTGAATGCAATGTCTATGCACTAGCTTTCCACCCTCACGCTTTAACAACGTAAAAAAAATGCCTCACAAGCAAGCAAAAACCTGAAGAAAAAGGAGTACACGTACATCAGGAATTATCAAATATAACGAAGCGAAAAGCAATAAAGAAATACATAAACAAAACATAATCAGCGGATATGTAATTGTCAATGTAGAAATGCTACAAAGCGGGAATCAAGGTGACTGAAATGGCCACGTTCCCTTATTTTTTGCTGCAACGAATACGTTTGTGGGCGTTATTTCTACACAATGAAATAATACCCAGGAGTGTGCCTTCCCTTTCAACCAGACAGTCCGCAATTTTTTTATACTGTCAATATGCTGTTACGTAGAGGTCGACCGGTTGTCAAAAAATAGCGTATGAGATGAAACGCTTCCTGTCGCCAGTGGCATGCATTGACGCCGCCGTGCCTAAGTGGAGCAGACGCCGGCTCCGTTAGGCTTACTGCGGCCGTTGCCCAGCTCAGGGTTTCGAAGCCTTGGGAATCAATTCGAAATGGACTCACAGTGAGAGGCAACCGGCGAGGGGAGCTCCGGTCAACAAGATAGGTCGACCACGTGAGTAATCGCGTGGCCGCAGTTCAGGATCATCCGCAAACCGTACGAAAAAGGAGCCTGTGGCGAGATCCGTCCGCACACGGTGGCCACCTGGCGGGAAGTCCGGCATTTCCATAGTCAACGCGCCGTTCGCCTCTCTCTCAACGACAGCAGACGACACTGTCTGGGTGCACTGCCTGCGGTATCGGCTCACACATGCACACACACACCGTCTGACTGCACTGGCTACACCACACGCTAGGATCACCGCATCGCCCCTAGCGGACTCCATGCAAACCAGAGCTACGGACAACGACGAGGGAGGAGGGCGACTATAGCGCGATTGACATTACACATTCGCCATCGTCACACTGCAGATCCAATACGTTCCTTTCGTTATATGTGCGGTGTGAAGGAGCTGGCTTAGCTCTGTGGTAGCCTGCTTGCTTGGCACCTCGACTGGCCGGGTTTCATTTCTAACCCCCCTGCAGCTTGGCAGGTTCCCTTGGCAGATTAACTGCGCCTGTGTCTGTGTACTGATGCTTACCTTTCAAGCGCAAGCTGCGACAAGCGCTATGCTTTCTTGTTTTCCAGTGGCGTTCTGTTGATACGTCACATGCCTATTTGAGTTAGTCGGTAACTAACACAGGCTACATAATATTCAAACGCCTGTGGCCCATACGTGCATATGACAAGCCTAACATTACGCGCATGAGTCACACGCGATCGCACTATCGTTTCTCGTGGCGTGCATGAGAAGTATATTATGTTAGAGATGTAAAGAGTAACCATTCACGTTCTTTGCACACTTATTCCCTACCATCCATATTATCGCGTATACAAGGTGAAGGAGTCGGTCAGGAGAGCACCGACGCGTGGGCGGCCATATAGATAGATAGATAGATAGATAGATAGATAGATAGATAGATAGATAGATAGATAGATAGATAGATAGGATCAAATTGTGTTAAGTTCTCAGGAAAGTATTCGCATTCAATAATGTATCCATTTACGCGCGTTTATTTGATTTTTGGCTTGTGCCTTGTGCATTTGTAAAACCTCTCCATATAACGAAACATCTATTTAGAAGTAAATAAGTTGGCAACCCTTTGCCTTTACTCATTGCTCTCGAGGCACCCTTACAAGAGGTAACCGCTTCGCGTTGTAGCGAGTTTCGTACGGAAATATGACAGGGAGCGAGGCCCATAGGCTCAATATAAGAACTTGAAAATTTCTCCTATGACACAGCAAGCAATAAAGATAGCATTATTGTACACGGATTAAATAACTGAAGGTTTCCTGCTTCTCTCACCGGTGTCTTCATATTCATATTCTTCATCACACGGATCTGCTGTGGTGTTGTCTAGTTCTGCATCTAGAAGCAAAAAAAAATGCACATACTTTGAAACCCATGCGTATTAATAATATTAATAAGAATATGAAGAATTAATCTTTATTGCTACCTTGAAAACTTATCTAGGATAGCATGCCTGTCAACGCCTAAAAAAGGCTTGCAGGAGTAGGCTCGGAACACTGGCAGGCGATGGATGACATTACGCTCGAGAAAGTTTGCATGTTACCTTGCACAAAACGTCAAAATACAGATAAATACCTTATTTACGCTGTAGTTAAGCACTATAGAAAAAATTAACAGCATATCCACGGAGTGAATGATGACGAGTGGGCGAAGCTCAGGAAGTTCATCATAGATCGTGTCGAGTTCCGGATTAATTTAGTTAACGCGCACGCTACGAATCCTTATGGTTCAACTACGCACAAGTTAAATCACCCACCGGCACTTCATTACAAGTCAAGATCCAGTGCAGATATATATATATATATATATATATATATATATATATATATATATATATATATATATATATATATATATATATATATATATTGGTGGCTGGTGAATGGTTCTCCAGCGCGAGCAGTCGGTATTTCTCAATCAAGAAACTCGCTTGAAGACGCTGCCTGCGCCAACGTTGTCTCTCGCGGGTACGTGAGGGCGCGTTCTCCTTTGCGAGCTGGTAGAGTGTTCATCTAAGAAAGAGCGTTTCCATAGTCAACGCGCGCCTTTCGCTCTCTCTCTCTCTCACAAGACAGCAGATGTAAGAGTAAGAAAGCTCGCGCGCAGGGAGGCACGCGCCGAGGGCGAGCGCGAGCCTCCCGGCGTTGCATGGCGTTGCATGGTATTGGGAGTGGTGTAGGTCACACGATACGACACGTGACAACCGATCCACAGCTTAAGAAGCTTCGCCCCTAAAATATTACGCTCTTTCTGGGACATGTGAGTCATTACGTAACGGAAACGGATGCTCTATAGGGAGGAAAACATGGATAATAAATATGCGGCCCATGTAATCCAGGCAATCCCAGTAAAACGAAAAACAACCGAACAGCATGAATCATTCAGAAATTCCAGTGATATTCAGCTCCTTTCTTAAGGTGTGTTTGTTCGTAGCAATATGACGGGGCCGAAATGAATGCCGCACAACGAAGTGGTTTAACCTCTTCGGTCACATTACACACGACCGTATGGGAGTAGAGGGGGGGGGGGGGTGCATACGCATCTCGCTCGAAACTACCGTGGTGCCGGCTGACGGCGCCCTGCCTCTTTCCATTGCCTTATACGCCGGCCTGTAAAACGAGCGCTAGAGAAGACTGGGCTGTAACGACGCGGTGGGGTAGGACAGCGAGGCTCCCTACAATGTTGGTAGGCTTACGACAGTCTGTGCTCTAACAAATCGGGCAAATCGCATGAGAGTGAGACAGCGTCGAATCTTTGATGTACCTTTTCCAACTTTTGACAGATGTAATGCATTGTCTCACGTAAAAAAAGAAGTTTCTTAGTGTTGAGCTTCATTGCTCCCTGTCTGCATTTATTGCCGGTCGCCGTCTAAAATATCATGTCCCCGCTGACAGCGAACCAAGGTCGATGTTCACTATTGGCATCTTGTTGCTGCTGCAATTAGAAATGCCGTTCCAGATGAAAGACGCATAATCAAGACAAGGGACACAAGCTTTGCTGTGCAATTCGCGGTAGGGTATAGCAGAACTGAATCCTCTATGTAATCTGGATAGGCAGCCGAGAACCCAGAGGAAGACAGTGCAACGCAACACTGTTAGGGTTAGCAGAAGCGTGTGAGGACCTCTCTATGCAACACGGAAAACTGATCTCACTTACCGTAGGACTCACAGCTGACCGAGAATAATAACAATAATAAATTGTGCCGGGTAAACGAGAGAGCTTCGTTCTGGCAAAACAATGCTTTTGATACGAATGATCTTTAGCGTGCCCTAGACGCATGCTGGCAACAACAAGCTACACTTACGCAAACGAGGATACGCGTGAACGAGGCAAATACTACTACTACTACTACTACTGCTACTACTACTACTACTACTACTACTACTACCACCACCACTACTACCACTACTACTACTGCTGCTGTTGCTAATAATATTAATAAGTATAATAATAACAAAATGTTGCCCTGAGAGACATACATGAGTCACCGTGCAGTTGATAGTTGCAATTTCTCTTTTTACAATACGTGCTGTGTGGTTTCTTTGCTGCCAGGTGCATTTCTCGTGAACACGTCTGTATGATGCCTGCTGCATATAGCACGCTGTGGTGGCCAAACGACGGTTTATCATTACGGATATGCGAATATTCGAAATCTTGGAACAACGTATCGAAACGCGCTCTATTCTATTCGGTACTCGTATGAATATCGCTAATTTGAAATACCGAATATTGCTTCAATAGTTGGCCAATATTCAGCACACAGGAAAAAGATACAAAGGAAGAAAACGTAAAAATTGCCAGGGGATATTTTCTGCATAGCTCAACTACCACGATGCGTATAGCCTGCTCACATACGGTACTACGGAAGCTACAATGATGTAGGCACTTATGGTTAAAATTGCCGAGTCGCGGAAGCGAAAGTATCATTAATGTACTACCTTCCTTGTGACATCACTGGTTTTGCTCGACGACCTACTGGCAGGGAGGGAGGAATAAACCTAGGAAAGATCGTCACGTCTCAACATTGAAGGCCTGACATGAAAAATTTACAAAGAAAGAATCATGAAAAATAGGTCTCAGCCATATCATTGGCAAGCGGTAGAATAATGTACTGTGGAGGGCCACCTACGGTTACTTAATATCTCAAAGGCTCAGGTCAATGGCACGTTTGTGATTTGGACCCCCCCACACACACACTGCACGCTGGCCGGCAACGAGGCTGCCGGACGCGGCGGCTCGAGAGCTCACGAACGGAGCCGCTGCGCATGCCTCTGCCGCCTCTGCCGAGGCCACACGCAGGGAAGTGTGGGAGTGGGGAAAACGTATGACTAGCTACAGTGAGATTACGCGGCACTACAAGCTAGGCAGGAGTAAATACCCACCACCGCATAGCAAATTAACTAAGAAGCAGGCAGTTAGTTGCATGCAGACAACTCCGAACACACTTATCCAAATCCAGTGATCTTTCGCCTCTATTACCCTGACCTGTATTCGACAGAAAAATGCAAAGCGTACGATTTCCGGGCAACCTTGGGGCATATGTTATGGAGTGGTCGAGTCTCAACGACGCAATCAGCAGTACAATCGAGCATGCAGTCTCGAACCGCGGGGCGGGCTGGGAGGTGGCTCTGCTGAGCTCCGCATTAGAACAAAAGATATGGCCCGTCCACGAGCCGAGGAAGCCGCCCGAGCCCAAGGGCTCGCTGCGAATTCCTAAACCAGGGTTCACCCGCCCCGATCTATCATCGCCTGACTTCTAAACAAATTTGTTCATCATCATCATCGTCAGGTCAATGGTGCACGCAAGGCTACCTCACTTTTAACATCAGTATTTTTCCGCTTAAATCTCGTTATAATCTTCCCCTGTGAGTCTGTACAAATGTTTCTTTCTAATAATATGTCGCTAAATTTTCGGACTGTCTTGAAATTTTTTAAATCACAATTACAAAATTTTTAATGACTAATCTAAAGGCGTTCCATTCGGTTTGTGGCGCATATCGATTCGTAATCTTATTCAGGTCGCTTATAAGATATACTTCGCGCACCTCTGGTTATCTTACCTATTTTAATGGTAATTCGCTTTTAATGTTAACAGCGCTCCAATCAGCAAGAAAGCCTACGTCAAAATAATCCATATTTCTATGCTTTTCTCGGAGCTGGGAGGAAGCCACAAAATGCATGCAAAATAATTTCGCAGAGTATGAAACCCAAGGTACTCGAATTCTTACCTTCGCACACTGCAGTCATTATGTGCATGGCTGCAAGAAAGTAAAGATGCGCATTAGAATACAGATTGCGAAGACAACTAATTGTGCAGTAGTAGGCACCTTAACTAGTGAGCCAGTGAATTGGTATGAGCAGTTTCATCACACTTGCAGCCCCTAGCAGGATATGTAGTCTGTCTCTGGCTTTTTAAGTCTGGATATTTATGTTTACTACATTAAGGTGATGTAATAAGACAAGGCAGGTAACTAGGAAGAAAAATTAGACAAGTGACAGCTTGCGCCTGCACCACCGTTACTAAAAGTGAACAAAATTCGTGGGAGGGTATTACGCTCAATACAGGCTCGCCCAACAAAAACGCATTGAGGATAACTGACATATTGTAGGGATGAGAAGAATGTCGATCAACATTAAGGTATTCCATGGCTACCGGAAGAAAGAGAGCACGGTGAGGCCTACCACATGCGTTGCAAAGCAATAGATGGCGCCTAGTTCTTTGTGCCGCCACTGAGTGTGAAGTAAACTCGAGAGATGTCCATGAAATGAGACATACGGTGGCCACACATATGTGCATCATGTGGCTTTCGTATCGCGTACGACATATTCCTTTAAGCTGCCCCTCACCAGGACTGACGAGCTCATTTTGAGCTGACGAGCGCATTTCACAGAATGCGCGCTGACGGCTGTGTAGTAAACCAAACGTTGTATGCCCTTATACCCGCGGGAGCCGGTCTTCAACATGAATGCGAAGACGTGTTCAAGCAGTTGCACGTATACGGAAGTATCGTAAGGCATGAGGAGACGAAACCGACGTATGATCACTGAATTAAACAAGCAAAGCAGAAGGATTATTCTCCAAATAAGTATGCGGGAAGAAAACGTCAAACTGTCCCGAAAGAGCACACCGGACAGGCACTGGTCCTAAACCGCTAAGTGACCACAAGGATACTGTAGAATGGAGTGCATTTGCCAGGAGTTCGCAAATCCTAAATGGCAGTTGTCCCTCAAGAAAAAATTCTACAACATCTTCATATTACAGGTAGTGGCCTACGGAGCAGAAAACGTGGAAGCTTGCTAAAGTGTTAAACTTAAATTCAGGACGAAGCTGCGAGCGACGGAAAGCCAAATGTTACGTGTAACGTAAAGGGAGCACGATAGAGCGGAGTGGGTGCGAGAAGAGGCATACATTAATGATCTCTTGCTAGAAATCAGGGACAAGAAACAAGAAATAAGTGCAGTGAGAAGTAAAAAAGCGGTCGTCTATTAATGTTAACAGTGTGGATACCTAGAAACCGCAAGCGTTGCGTGGAGCAGCAGGAAGTTGAGCTCAAGAACTCCCAGGCCTGCGCAGAGGATGCAGCTCATTACCAGAGCAAGCGATGTTTCGCTGCGTGGTCTCTTTTCATGATTCATTCGTATTTGCTGTCTGTCCCTCCCCTCTATCTTCCTCTTCCATTCTATCCAGAAGAGAAGCTCAGGGGAAGATGGATGCTTGAATCGATGAACAAATCGCAAAGTACGATTTAAAACAGGGAATGTCGCGGGAGCCAACGTTTCGACAAGCGGACTTGTCTTCGGACTTGCCAACTTGACAAGCTGACTTTCGACAAGCGGCCGCCCTGACGAAGACAAGTTCGCTTGTCGAAACGTTGGCTCCCACGACATTCCCTATTTTAAATCGTACTTTGCGATTTGTTCATCGATTCTTCCATTCTATGCGTTTTTCTGTTTCCCCTCTGCTTTTTCCTTCATGATTCGCTTCCTCTTTTTATCTGACGTGCTCTTTCTCTGCCTCACCGTCTTCTTACTAGTCCACATCTTGTTCTTCGCCGTCGCAGTTCCTTTATTAGCACTGTCCTTCCTCTCCATCGTCTTCCTTATTGTCGTTTCTTTTTTCCTTAGGGTTGAGGCTTGTCCCGCGTCGCGCTGTAGTAGCCACGCTCGCTCTCGGCGCGTGCCTCCCGGCGCGCGATCTCTCTGCGACAGCGGCACTCATGAGTGCATTTAGACGGTGCGTGTGCACGTGTGGGCCGATCCCGGAGTCCGTGCACCAAGACAGTGTCATCTGCTGTCGTGAGAGAGTGCGAACGGACATGGAAACGTTCTTTCTTCGACGAACGCTTGGTCCGCCGTGGTGGTGTAGTGGTTACGGTACTCGGCTCCCAGCTAAAAAACGCGTGTTGGATCCCGGCCGCGGAGGTCGCATTTTCGATGGAGGCGAAAATGCCAGGGGCCTGTGTACTGTGTGTTATCAGTGCACGGTAAAGAACCTCAGGTGGTCTAAATTTCCGGAGCCCTCCACTACGGCCATTCTCTCCTCTCTTTCACTCCTTTTTCCCCACCCTCACGGACGCTTAGCCGTGCTCGCTACATGGGCTGCAGAAGTTTTGCTCAGCGGTGGCGGCTACGGAACAGTGGCTCGTCACTAACTGCTCCTGTCTGACTTTGCTGGTTGGTGTAAACTGTACTGACATTTCCCTATTAGCCTCTGCTTACCACCGCCGCCACCGCTGTTGCAAGAATTTCCTGCTGATGATCAATGTAGCTTCCTTTTTGTGACCGTTGATACTGTTGAATCTGTGATGTTGCTCGGTTCGAGATGTCTGAGTCTGATGCCTGCTTAGTCTGTAGTGAGCCTCTCTTAGAGAGCGGCACATATCCAACCTGCTCTAAATGCAAATATGGCTATCACTTGGGAACAAGCTCGGGAGTGAGCAAAACGAACTTCAAAAAAGATGATGTCGCAAAGAAAACATGGAAGTGCCAGACATGCCTTGTTTTGGCGGCCCGAAGTGCACGTGGTGATAAGAGCCACACCGGCGAGCATAATTCGACCTTCGAGAAAGTGCTCATTGAAATTAATAAGAAGCTGGCCCAAATACCAGACATACAGTACAAGGTAGGTGCACTAATGATAGTAAAAAATACAGTCGAAAAATTGGAGCTGTCAGTTCAGCATTTGTCTGATCAATATGATGCGATGCTCCTTGAAATGCAAAAGCAGTCAGCTGAAATAGCAGTCCTCAAAAAGCAGGCGCATTCTGTCCAGTCGTCCGACACCAGCAAGAACGTCCATGAGCTGCAAAACAGGTTAATGCTCTAGAGCAATACAGCAGACGCCAAAATATTGAAATTCACGGCATGCCTGTCACCCAGACTGAAAATTTGCTCGGTGGGCTCAATAACGTAGCACTTAAGCTTACCCTTCCTAAACTGACGATCTCTGAAGTCGAAGGCATAAACACACTTCCACCGAAAACCGGCAAAGTTCCTGTTGTGCTTGTTCGCTTCGTGTGACGAGCAAAACGTGACGAGTGGATTGATAAGAAAGTCGAATTAAAAACTGCTAGCTTTAACGTGTATTTCCTTGACAATCTGACGCCACAGAACAAGAAACTTATCTGGCTAATGAAGGCAAAGGCTGAGGAATACCATTATCAGTTCTCGTGGCAAAAACCGGCAATTTGTTTGTGCGCAAGGTGCCTGGTGATCGAGCATTGCGCATAGACAGCGAAAGCGACCTAGATAACATTCGCTCAATTGTTTCTTCTATCACATACGTTACTTCAATTGCCAGTTTTCCCCCACAATGGCTGTCTTTCATGAAGCCATATATCACGACGCTCAAACTATTAGATCTTTTGCACAGGGCCCCTCTTTTAAGGACGCAGACAGAATGTCGATCTTTCATTTAAACATACGTAGTATGACAAACAAGCAAACTGATGTACTGTTTGATTCTTTAGATCATACGTTCGATTTTTTGGCCTTCACTGAGACTTGGTACTCTTGCTCGTCCGATGTAGTGTTCATCGAAGGATACGAGCATGAAAGCGTGCATAGACCGAATCGTAGGTGTGGTGGTGTGTCGCTATATATACAAAAAGATGTTTTCTATGCCGTGCTTCCTGAATTTTGTTGTGTCAGCGCACATTATGAATCTATTGCCGTTAAGTGTGGTATGCCCCGGACTGTCACAGTTTATTGGCCCCCATCAAGGGGGCCAATAAGAATTTCTGTGTAAGAATTTATGTGTTTTAAAACTTCGATGTTTGAATACGCGTCCTTGAGAAATTTGCATATTGTGCTTATCGGTGATTTTAATAATGATTTGTTACTTCTTGCTCCACAGAGTAGACAATTTTTAGATGTAATTGAATCATTTTCGTGTAGGAACTTAATAAGTTTGCCTACTAGAGTAACAACAGAAAGTGGAAACTCTGCTAGACCCATGTATAACTAATTATGATAGAAGCGACGTCAGTGCTTGCGTGCTAACAACTGATCTGAGTGATCACTTGTCAATATTCTGTTTTTTTTCCTGCAGCTAAAAAGGAAAAAAAATAGTGTTAACGATGCTCCTGTTACATATCGCTCTTTCAATACCAATGACTTCCCAGTGACACGCGCGCTCGTTTTGATTGTTTACGGGGAGCACTGTTATCACTTTCTGTTAAGTGCAATGCAGGCCGCCTTTATCTTGCATGCCACTTCTGGAATGCTAGTATTCAGAGTATCGACTGGGATATTGTCTACAGTGAGAAAAACCCTAATATATCGTATGACCTATTCCTGCAACATGTAAGGAGCTGTTATGATGCTGCCTTCTCACTCCAATACTCTAAAGAGCACCTAAAGTCGAGGAAACCATGGATTTACAGAGGCCTTTACAACGTAATCAGAGAACGAGATAAACTATACCATAACTCTATTAGAATAAGATACATATCTATAATACATGAATATAAAAAGGGTCTCAACAAATGGAACTCCGATTTGAAGAGAGCCCGTATTCAGTATTATCAGGCACGATTTGCAGAAGTCTCTTGCAATCCCAAGAAAGCATGGAACTCGGTACGTACACTCATAGGAAGAACAAAAGGTTGTCTTCCCTCAGCACGAACAATTGACGTTGTTGAGTTTAGAGAAGCTAGTCTAGCGGATAAATTTCATAATCATTTCTTAACTTCAGGTGCAGCAGCTCAGACAAGTGACGCAGCAAACAGCTGCCAAAAATACATTTCTTCTTACTCTGCGAACTCTATTTTCCTGACTCCTTGTAGTCAATTAGAAATACTTATATACCTGAAGTCATAAAATAAAAATACTGCCGCCGGTTACGATGACATTAAGGTAGAACCAATCAAACATATCGCCGAATTAATGTGTGGCCCACTGCAGCATATCTGCAATCAAGCTTTCGCCACTGGCACTTTTGCTGATGGCATGAAGATAGCTAAGGTGGTAGTCATACACAAACGTGGCTCCCACGACGACTTCAATAACTACCGGCCTATTTCTGTGCTACCTTTATTTTACAAAGGTTTACAATACGCATTAAAATCACGACTACTGAAGTTTCTTGGTGACTATCAAATGCTTGAAAGGCAAAAATTTGGTTTCCGAGAAAAGAAATCAACCTAAATGGCACTCTTGGATATTAAAGAAAAATTACTTAGCAACATTGATTATAAGCAGTACACTCCTGCAATATCTTAGACATCAAAAAGGCGTTTTATTCCAGAAAGCATTTCATTTTGTTTCACAGGCTCCCTTGCTACGGTATTAGAGGTATTGTATTAAATTTGATACGGAGGTATTTATCTGACTGGTACAATTCACTAGTCTGAATGGCTACTGTTCTCAAACTCAACCAATAATATATGGCGTTCCGCAAGGTTCCATTCTGGGTCCCTTATCTTTATTCTTTGCATAAATGATATTCTGAACATACCGCGAAATCCCGACATAATTCTCTATGCAGACGACACGAGTACTTTTTTTTCAGGTAAACATTTACTTGAACTTCAAAATGTAGCTAATAGATGGCTAACTGAACTGTCACACTGGTTGCATCTAAACCAACTTCAACTTAATGTTAAAAAACTAAATATATTCTTTTCAAGAGCCGCAGTAAGTCTGACGACCATAATGCCTGTATAATATTTGAAAACTGCGCTATCGAACGGATTCCTAGTTATAAATTTCTAGGTGTTGTTTTTGAAGAGAACATGAGCTGGACACCTCATGTAAACAAGATCCATGCAAATATGTGAAAAAAGGGGGAACACCAAGCAAATTATAATCATCAAAAGAAAATTTACTCCTAAAGATGACAAAAAACCCTAGGTTGACTGGGGTGACTGGAGGGCACCAGACAGCAGCAATGCTTACAAGACCTTCTTTTTCTTGTTTCTTTCTTTTTTTTTTCTTTTTCTTCTTCTTCCTTCCTTCCTTTCTCACTTTCTCTTTTTCCGGTTCTTCAAACCGAGGGGGATCATGCTAGTGTTGAACCAGGTGCCAGAGTCCGCTAAAATAGACACTTGGCATTGCACCTGCAGACCGGTTCACGTTACCAGGTGTCGCCTGAATGTGCCATGATTCCACAAAAAGCCGCTTGTGAAAACTGGTTTCCAAGTCGAGGACGCGGGAGTTGTCAAAGTCGATGCGGTGGTCGTGCACCTCGCTGTGTTCAGCTAATGCACTCCCTTGTCTATCGAGCTTGCGGAAATCGTTCCTGTGCTGTCGTAGCCTCTCTGGAAAGTTGTTCGTCTCTCCCAGGTACGACGCGCCGCAATCTGAACAGGGAATGGAGTAAATCACACCTTGCGCTCTCTCCCTCGGCGGCCTGTCCTTCGGGCGCGGAAAGAAACGGCCAAGCGTGGAAATTGGCTTGTGTGCTACTCTTATTCCCTGCTCAGACAGCACACGTGCGAGCGCTTCGCTGGTACCCTGAACGTAGGGAATACACACACGTATGGGCTTGGAAGGCGGCGGGTCAGTGTCCTTTCGAAGGGGTCGGCGGGGATGCGTCTGGCGGCGAGCAACCTTTGCAACGAAGGCTTTCGAGTAGCCGTCCTTTAGAAAGTCGCTTCTGACCACCTGTTCTTCTTCTGTCCGCTTATTCTCCGATGAACAAACCCTCCGTGCACAGGTCAGCAGAGCCGAAACCACCGCCGCTTTATGGTGGAAAGGGTGGTTCGAGCTAGCGTCAAGATAATTTGGTTGGTGTTCCCCCTTTTTTCACCTTTAATTTCGTCCCAACCAGACAGATCTCTGTCAAATGTTCACCTTTAAATGCAAATATGTGCAGGTAAATCTCAATACTGTATAATGTTAGCTCCTTGGTGCCTCAATGGTTGAAACTGCAGTTATGCCCTCGTCCACTCTCATTTACAATAGTGCCTCCTAAGCTCGGTACCACTACTCAAACAAATTTTGATAGAAAAACAAAGAAAAATGTCACTTCCAATGTGTTTAAGGCGCACTTTGTCCAATATTTCTTACCCCCTTTTTTCCTTTTTTTTATTTATGTCCCTCGTTTGTGTTGCACCTGACCTTGTCTATTGTTCAAGAAGGCCAGAAACTACATGCAGCTGGAGCGCGTCGCCCCTGTTGAAGCATGCCGCCGTGCTTTGCTTGTCTCACTCGACTCTTGCCGCAGGCTCACTGCTCTGGTTGGCCCACTTACTCCTTTTTTCTCTCCTTTTTCACCTTTTTTTTCAAAAAAGGGTCTCAGGTACCGTTTTAAGAACCACAAGGCACATATGCATGCCCTTCCTAATTTGCCTGTTTCAAGGCATGTCACTGACGCAGGTCACTCCTTTAGTAAATTTAAAGCCACAATACTTGAATCAGTCTTCAACTCACATCATGAACGCGAACTCAGAGAATCATTTTTAATCCATAAATTCAACACGCTGTCTAACGGCACGAACGAGAGTCTGGGCTCTCTAACTTGTATGTTGCCTTGAAGCACTGCCCCGTAGTACGGTCACGTGTACATCACTCTCACGTTCTCGAGAACTGACGTATTTTTAGCCTGCCTACTTGTTTTATCCTGCTCCTTCTCTTTTTTTGTTCACGTTGTTGAAATATGACATGTGCTTTTGCGTGATGTCTGTTCCATATATATTTACTCACTACAGTAGTGGCTGTCCGCGCTTTTCGCTGTCATGTATTTATGTATGGTCTATCGACGAAAGAGTGAAGGTGTCAATCCACGATTGTATAACGTCGCGCGTTGAAATTGTGTCAGCCTACGGCCACGTGCATGCGTCGATAACTAATCATATTTCCTCAGAGACGATATTAGTGATGACACGGCTTTGGGATACGCCAGCACATGCGGACGCTACATATGCCCTGCGTCCTGCGTGGCAAGCAGTCTCTGTTACTCTGACGAAGGCAGGCCCACCTGCCGAAACATTAGTACAAATTTGTGTTTCGAACGTGTCTTACCCTCTTCCTCAAACACATATTACACCGGATCCATTGATTTTCATGCGCATATATATATATATATATACTGATCGCGATCTCCTAGAAAACGATCCCCTGACAAGACGGAGCGTCCGCTCCGCTCTACACCCTGTCTAAGACCAGACCCTTGGACATTGAAGGATAACTGCGATTCGTGTTTCATGTAACACAAACTCATATATGTATATACAAACGCGCAAACACATGCATACGTCCGCGCCTTCGCCGCAACCGCAACGTAGGTAGAAAGTTGCACTGTCACCATTTTCGCGCCTCTTTTCTTTTTAAGTAGCAGACATTCTGGAATCCTCAATTGATATATATATATATATATATATATATATATATATATATATATATATATATATATATATATATATATATATATATATATACCGGGTGTCCTCACTATCATGCACCAAGTTTCCAAAAATATTGGAGCGCTCTAGTAAAACCATCCTAAAAATGCCTTAGTGGTATTCGCGTGCTCCAATACTTTTTCACTAAGATTGAACGAGCAATTAACCCGTTTTGATTATTTCACTTTTAAAATACCGCTTTAATAGTTTACATTGGAATTGGAAGTTTTTCGGCCGCCTAAAGTGACAGACGAATGAAACATCTGTATCGTGCTCCAATTGGTTACGCTGTTAATTGTTTTTCGAGAAAAGAAAACGGGAGTACGCAAAATACGCGCAATGGAAAATAAATGCGCGCCCGCGAAGAGCCACTCGAAAACTCCAGAGGGATATTTTATGGAAACACAGCAGCACTCGCTTATCACCGCAATGTATACAGGCTTCGTGAAGAATGATGTATAGGTTTCAAGAGTTAACATGCAGTGAAATAACTGTGAACGTCTCTTGCCTTGTATCACGCCGTCATGTCTCATGTAAGTTTTTGCTGGTTTGTATCGTCGCCTCATATTATGCCGTCAAAATTTGCTTGGAAGCGCTTGAATAGAGAGCCCTTCGCTGAAAAGCCCGGTATTAGACTGCTTTCTGTATTGCTAGACAACCTGAATTCTAAGCCCAGTCTCATTTTAGATGTTGATCTTCATGTTCAGCCGCCTTGCGTATAGATCTGTTAGGGGACTTTGAATTAATACAAGCTATTGCCAAACGGATGATTAAGGGACTCACCATACAGTATAGAGACCAGCATAGTACATATCTTGTGGGCCATTCCTTGTCTTCGCCTTCTTGCCACAAAGGAGAGGCGTAAGCTTAGCTAGCCAAGACGTTCTTTATATTCAGCCATGCGAACATCGAAACTCACGCCGTGCGCTCTGGTCACTTGCGTCATATGCAGCTCCCCTTTGGATTCGTCACGGACAATGTGCGTCATTAGGGAAATTACGATAATGGTCTGGTGCGCCTGTTTTCTCTTTAGGTATGTCAGAACAAGGTATCGAGTACCCCGCTATTCTTTTGGTTACTTGATGCAGCCTTGCTTACTCATGCCTCAGGTTGTTTGACGCACTCGATGACTTCTGCTCTTGAGAAATCAGTTTGCTAAATGTCAAGAAACGCGTATATAACTCTTTTTTGCCTACAAATGCATATAATGACATGACTAGGCTTTATCCAAGAAGAAAAGAAAACGCATGAGCATTTAAAAGAAGACGTCTCCCGGGAACTTCTGGTTGCCTTTTACAAAGGTATTGTAATTTACACCGAGAATATCGTTCCGTATAGGTCTCATTTCTGAGTACTAAATTCAAATACCACTTACTCAGAAGGGAGTAAAGGTCAACACGCAGATTGTTTTTATGAGTCAACCTGCTTTCAGAAGGATACTCGAAACACCTTCGTAACTCTTGATTATCTTTTAAGCATCTGTTCAGGAGGACCAAGCTACCTGCATTGTTGCTACTACGTATGCTAGCGATAGCATATACGGAAGTCGCATTTTCTCACTTATAAGCATGACAAGTTTCATTTACATAGAGTGTTGTTTCATATCTTTTATTTAGTTCTAAATTTAAGAAATATGTGTGAAATTTTCATGATGAATACTGTAAGACTTATGTGAATAATTTGACAAGTCCTACGACATCTTGATTAACAGGGGCATAATAAGCATTTTTGGAAATGAGAGACCTATAAACGATCCAAGTGTGTAAACAGCCAACGTTAGTCACAGCCATAGGAATGAAAATGCCAAGTATGAGATGTTACTGATATCTAACTAATATAGTAAAAAAAAACATACGTAATGATGTAATAACTCTCTAGTCAGCCATTTCCGGCTCCGCTTGGGTCTGTCATGAAGAATATGTAGATGCTACCACATGAATATGACTATGCATACGACCTATAAGCTCAAGCAATCACGAATTATTACTGTCCATGACAGCGGTTGACAAGCGAAGCTCTGTAGCACACGAGGTGAGAAGAATTGATGAGAGGTCCGCAGGCATTTTATGTCTTAAGCTGTGCCGGAAATCACGGCGACGAGCAGGAAATACACAGTCGCACAACGCATGCACAGGGCGCGCGTGCACTCGGATACACAGAAAGACGCAGTTATTCTTGATCGGTAGTGACTGAAAATTGTTCTAGACTACTGCTTTGTCCCTCGGTAGCGTCCGCTACACGTGTCTTCCGTATAACGGCGATATATGTGAAAGAGAGAAATGAACTTTGTTTAAGGACAAGGCTTTGTGAATCTAATAATGGGTGGCCTCGTCGGTCCAGGTAGCCATGCCTCGCTACAGCCGCTGGAATCCTGTCGACAGACCGTAGTTTGGTTAAAGGTCCTGCGTCAGCAGTAGCTCTTCCCACTGCAATATAAGCGCAGTTTAAAAATTCGAAGGGCCCTGCAAGACCTTGTATCAGCGTTAGGAAACGGCGCCAATCAGTTCTGGTTAATCCTCCGAATACGTGACCTAAATAATGTCGCACTCCACGCACCAGGCATTTAGGAATTTGGATTGAGACACAGCAAGAAAACGCCCTCTCTTTATTAAAGAACTGTTCATCGCTGAGGGCACCGAATAAATCCCTTGAGGCCAAAAATTCGAATAGCTGATTTCATGATCGCTGAAGGATCAAGCGCTACATTTGTTTGTTTGTTTTTAATGAAACGAACAAAAAAAGGGTGCGTACCTCACTTCAGGTGCAATAAATGGATCAATAAAAGGTGTTTGAAACCAGAAAGGAAATTTCATAAATATCATCGAGCATGCAGTGCTGTAGTATTTAGCTCAAATATTCACAAGAGCCCCACGACTGCTTGGCGCAATTTTGTATGTCCCAGTACTGTTGCCGAGCACCCTCATGAAGGACTACTTCTCTTTCTGGTTTTAGTAATGGGAAAGCATTAGTATCTAACGGTCGAGAAATCCGCTGTCTGCCGTTAAACGTCTACACCACTTGTACGAAAACTCCTTAGACCAGCTTGTGTCTTTGTGTTGGCGTTACAGCATAATATATCACAACAATGGAGTGATTACACGGTAATGTTGTTCTTGGTTACCGGAGTCTCGTCATGGTGGAAATAGTGTGCCACCAGGACCAGTATAAATATTTTAGCTCTGGTCCAGAACTGGCCAGCCGCGTACACCATTGAAAAAGACATAGCGCCAGCGCTCTAGCAGCCAAAGTTTCACGATGCAGCGAGCGATTTACTTTACCGCACAATGTTTGCCACCATACAAAAAATCAGCGTCCACTCGTCAAGATTTAGGGAATATTAATGCAATGATAGCCTTCAATAGCGTACACGTGCGAGCAGCAACCTTCGTTGGCGAAAGCTCTAACCGATAGATTATTGGCATAAGGCACTTCTGCTAAACCCTAGGAAGCTGTAGGCGGCACTCATGTAGAGTTAGCTAGCGTTAGCTAAGCCTAGGCAATATTAGAATGTACTACTCAAAAATAGCAGGGAGTCAATTTTGTTGAGTGACAGTGTTGAGTGAGTGTTCAGTGAAAATTATCCCCCGCTAAACAAAACTATGCGATGGTGAAAAGACGTTCCAAAAAAAGCAGAGGTATCAGAAAGGAAGTTTCTTTTTCATGTCTTTTGTTCCCTGCGTGGTCTCTTACCACATCAGTTAGCAAGCGCCGAGTAGTTAAGCAACCACTCCTAGGAGAAGTGCACAATGTAGATATCTCTGCTCGACCAGCAGTCCTTTTGAGATTGCGCGACACTTTCCGGGTGCATGTTATTACCGCTATATTAAGTATTTCGTCTTTTCCGTCTACGCTGCAAAATTGTGAAAAGTATGCTTTTTACGTTGTTCAGAGAAGTGCAGAAACTATGTTGCTTGGGCTGAAGCGCCTGATCACTCACATGCGCACATGCTTTCGACGCAACATTACGGTAGTCCATATAAACAATGTGCTTTAATGTAATGCTAATATGTGTTGAATGAAAGGTGATCAAATTCTGTTCGGTAGGGGCTCATACAACAAGCGGGAGTGGCTAATGCTAAAATAAAATTATGTCTTGAGAATTCATTTTAACACGATGGGGACCTCATAGGGTGATCTCCGATACGGTCCTGATGTAGGACCTCATATACCATAAGCAGTTCCTGGACATTGTTAAAAGGCGATATTTTGCTGTCTGGAAATGCATAGGTGGGCAGAAAAGATGTGGATATTTTCATAAAATTCACATGTAGGGCCTGAATCGTCCAGTGTAACACTCAGTTTAGTGTACCTGTTTATTTTTAAAGGAAGAGAGTGCGAAATATCTCTGCATGCAAAATTCCTGTAGGATCAGCTTAGGAAAATATCTAGGCTTATGCTGCCACTTGAGCTCGTTAAACCGTGGTCTTCGAGAGGCTCAGTTCCCCGGCCTGTTTTTCGATGCTTCCGCCCTATGTTCAATATCTCAATATACTAGTTAAATGCGTTCCGAGGGTACACCAGCACATAAATTATCGCTTCCAAACAAAAAAACAACGAATGATATACAGGAAAATGGGGCAAAAATACAGTTAACATTCGTATGGGCTGTACTGCCTGTGATTGGCCCGCGCGCCACCTTTACAAATTCTGCCACCAAAAGCGCGGCGCTGCATGTTTCCAAAGCGGTCAATTTTAACGCGACGGCGTTAAAGAGGTCATTCGCAGAAATTGTAGTTTCGGTGTCGCTGCTTGTGAGCTGAAAATCGGCGTAGTTTGTGAGCGAGAATTGCATGTAAATTCTCATAAAGGAAAACCTTCGGAGACCGGCGAATCGAAACGGGGATCGCTCGCTCCGTGGTACGACGCGCTAGGCGCTCGGCCACCCCACTCCGTGTCAGACAAGGCGATACAATTTCTGCAGTGGTATCTATTGCATGTTTGGAAGAAATTATAAAGGAATTAGACTGGAACGAGACAGGGCTAAGGATTAACGGAGATTATTTGGGAAACTTACGCTATGCCGACGACATAGTACTCTTTAGCAATTACGCGGACGAACTGCGGAAGATGATTGAAAAGTTAAGCCCAGAGAGTGATAAGGTAGGATTAAGGATGAACATGAAGAAAACAAAGGTTGGATGGCGAAAAAACATTACATCACGATCGAAAACCAGACATTAGAAGTCGTAGAAGAATACCTATATCTAGGACAGCTGCTGAGAGGAGAACCCGCCCATATAAAAGAAATGCACCGTAGAATAAAGATGGGATGGGGCTCATACGGGAGACATTCCCAACTCATGAACGGAACCCTATCGCTATCACTCAAGCGGGAACTATATAACTACTACATCTCGCCAGTACTGACATACGGGGCAGAAACTTGGAGAATTACAAAGAAGCTCGAGAGGAAGTTAAGAACCGCCAATGATAGGCGTTACATTAGGAGATAGGAAGACAGCCGAGTGGGTCAGGCAACAGACGGGGGTCGCCGATGTTAACGATGTTGACATCGGCGACCCCCGTCTGCTTAACGATGTTAAGAAGCAAAATGGACACGGGCAAGTCATGCGATGAGAAGGCTAGACAACCGATGGACAATTAGAATGACGTTATGGATATCAGAGAGGGCAAGCGCAGCCGTGGACGACAGATAGGAAGATGGAGTGACGCAGGCATCACATGGAATCAGCTCGCACAGGACATGGAAGCATGGAGAACACTGGGAGATGCCTTAGACCTGCACTAGAGATAAGATGGGCTGCTGCGGCTGCTGGTCCTGATGATGATGATGATATACAATTCCTTCGTTGTAGGCCGCCTCAAATAACCCACGAACTAACCCCGTCTTTCTTATTCAAATTATGCACACTCTTCTATTCCGAGAAAATAAGAAAGCAGAGGCACCCGAAATACGTGCAATGCAGAATAAAAGCACGCTCACGCACAGCCAATCAAACGCACCAGAGGAATAATTTATGGAAATACGTAAGCAACGCGTTTGTCGGCGCACTGTATATAGGCTTCGCCAAGGATGTTGCGTAGGCTTCGCGAGTTAATGGGCAGTTAGATAAGCGTGAGACTGTGCTGCCTTTCATCATGGCGTACAAGCCTGTGGTGCTTTCCATCGTGCCGTCATATCATGTCGTCAAGTATCGCTTCGGAGCGGTTGAACAGAAAGTTAGAAAGCCCTGTGCTAGGAGGACTTTCTATGTTGTTAAACAACCTGAGTACTGAGCTTCATCGTAATTTACGTGTTTATCTTCATGTTTAGCTGCCTTGCGTATGAATCCGGTGGCCGTTTTTCAATTTTTACAAGCTTTTGCCAAGCTGATGCCGAGAGTACTCACCATAGAGAATAGCGGCCAGCCCAGCGCATATCTTGCACGCCATTCCGTGTCTTCGCCTTCTTGCCGCAAAGGAGAGAGATAAGCTTTTTTCGTCTACGTGTTCCTTATATTCAGCCGTGCGAGCAACGAAGTCACGGAGAATCACTCTGGTCACTTGCGTCAGATGCAGCTCCCCTTCGGATTCGTCACAAACAAAGGTCGTCATTAGGAAAAATAATAAGCGTTGTGGCAGACATGTTTTCATTATTGAGATATGTCAGCGTAATGTATTTATTGCTCCGGTATTTCCGCTTATGTCGCCTACTTATACCTCTGGTTGTTTGACACACTCCACGACACTGTCGCTTGGGCAATCACTTAGGAGGATGCCAAAGGACGCGTGTATCACCTTATGTTGCTGTTGCCTACAAGTAGGTTTATGAATATCAGTATGTTTTACCCAAGGTGGAAAAATCCATGAGCATTAAAAAAATATATCACTTGGAAACTTCCACTTGCCTTTTAGTAAGGTTCTGTGGTAATTTCCACCGAGAATCTCATTCTGAGTGTTAAAGCCAAATACCAGTCACTAAGGGAGTAAAAGTCAACACGTAGATTGCTTTTATGAGTCAACTTGTTTTGCGCACGATACGTGAAGCAGCTTCTTTAGCTCTTATAAGAACCTATTCGCTAGGTCAACTCCACGTGTTCCGGTGCTACTCCTTGCTGGCCATAGCATACAAGGAAGTCGCTTTTTCGCATTTATAAGCGTTGGACGACTTGATTATTATCGCGTGTTGCACTATATATTTTATTTGCTTTGATTCGTGTTTAACACATATGTGTCAAATCTTCTTGACGTGAGCATTTTGCAGTTTATAGACATCATTCTACAAGTCCTACAAGATCTTTCAATAACAGGAGACTACGAAGCTCTACACTAAATGGGAGTTCAATAAGCGATACATGTCGAAAAGTAAACCTCCAAGTTAGCTGCAGGAATATGAACGAAACTGAAACCCATCAGATATAAACAGACATGTTACTTATATGTAAACAATGTGGGAAAAAAGCACCATACGTGAGTAAATCATAAATATTGCGTCGCGTGCGCAATTTCTAGTTTTCCTTGGGTCGGTCACAAAGGATATCTACAAATAGGCGCTACCGTAAGATTGTGGTTGTAAATATAAGCTCAAAGTGCAAACAATCACGAGTAATTATTCTCTATGACGGTGGGCGAACAGCGAATTGTGTAACGTACGAAGTAGAGCTGACAATACTTTTATGATATCTACGTACGTATTTTATTGTTTCAAGCCATGGCAGAACTCATGGTGAACATCAGGAAATACACAGTCGCACTACGCACGCACAGGAGCGCGCGCACACACACGCACACAAAAACACGTCATTTTTGATCGCTGGTGATTACTACATATTCTAGACCGGTGTTTTCGCACTCGTTAGTGTGTTCTACACATGGCTACCACGCGATGACGATATAAGTGAGAGAGAGAAACAAGCTTCATTGAAGGACCAGACTTTGTGAACACAAAGGTGGGAGGTCTCCACAGTCCCGGTAGCCAAGGCTCGCCGTGGCGCCGCTCGAAGCTTGTCGACCAACCATAGTTGGTTTCCAAGGTATTGCGTCTGCAGAAAGTCCTCCTACCGCGATATAAGTGCAGTTTAAAAGTTAAAAGGACGCTGCTTTAGCAGCAGGAAACGTTGCCGAACACCTCTGGTGAATCCTCTGAACGCGTGAGCTAAATACAGTCGGCACTGGAAAGTCGCATTTTGGTTTCAGACGCAGCAGGAAAACGCCCTGTCTCCTTTCAACAAATGATATCGCTGAGGGCGCCGATTAGGTCGCTTGAGGCAGAAAATAAAGTGGCTGATTTCGTGATCACGGAAATATCAAGCGCTAGGCATCATTTGTTTGTTTTGATTCGCACGAAGAAATAAAGCGTACTTATCTCTCCTCAAGAGCAACAAAAAAAGGTCAAGCGACCTGACGTCATTTCTTGAAAAAATAGCGGGCACTTTCCTTTTCGTGTTCGACACTAAATGGGAATTTTCAGGGATGGCGCAGTGAAATGGCGTTTAGGTCCCATATTCACAAGCGCTTCCATGACTGATTGGCGCACTTTTCTACATTCAAGAACTCATTCCCTGCATCAAGAAGCAGTGGTTCCCCTTTATGGTTGTAATAATCTGAAGTCATTGCATACCTAATGGGTCCACAAATCCGTTGTCTGACATTAAACTACGGCACTATTTGTGTGAAAGCTCGTTACACGATGTTCTCGCGTTGGCACTGGAATCTTCGTGTTGGCATTACAGAGTAACATTTCAAAATATGGTGCTTACATCGTAAAAGTATTGCTGCTTACCCGATAGCCGTCCTGGTTTAGATGTCGTAGCACCGGGAGCGGTCCCAATATTCTCGTTCAGGTAAACAAAACCCCAAACGCGTACAGCACTGAAAAAGAGGCGTTTCGCCCAGGCTGTAGAAGCAAAATTTTGCGAAGCAGCCACAGCGATTTACCTTATCAGACAATGATAACCGCCATACAGAAAATCAGGGCCCACTGACCAAGATTTAGCGAATATCAGTACATACCAGGCCACCACGAAACTATTCTGCAGTGCCATCGACAAAACGTAGCGGCTGTTTAACAATACCACCTTGCCCACCTTACTCCGCAATAACCCGAAAAAAATTCGTAGATTGATGAACCCACAGAACAAAAACAAATGAATATCAATAATGGATCATACTGGACAACCTATCGCCCTTCATATCTAAAGTAAAACTTAGGCTCGTTGGAGACGATTGCGTACTGTACCAAGAAATTAATACTCCTGCCGATCACCTAATCCTGAATAGAGCACTAGAAGATGTACACAAGTGGTGCAAAAAATCGCAAATATCCCTCAATATTGGTAATTGTGTTTCTTTGGCAAGAACCCGCAAAAAACACAGGTCGAACTTTTCTTACACTATTGACAACTGCACATTATCCACAGTCTCTAACCACAAATATCTAGGAATAACAATTTCAAACGATCCGAGATGGGATACTCAGATTGATGGTATGACTAGCAGAGCCCTGAAAAGACTTTCTACTGAGAATACGTCTTAAGCACGCACAACTGCATACCCAACTAATAGCTTATACAACCCTCGTGTGATCTGTTCTAGAATATGCCAGCGCTGTCTGGTTCCTGTTCACCCACCAGCAGATTAATGAAATAGAAACGGTTCAAAGAAAACCAACAAGGTTTATCTTTGACATGTGTAGACTGAGAGACTCTCCAACATGTCTGCTTAATAACGCTGGCATCTTAACACTACGAAACCCGACGAAACTAACGAGACTAAAATTAATGCTTCGACCACTACACAACATAATAAAAATAGATATTTCAAGGTATATATCTTGCTTTCATGGCAGACCAACCCGTCATAAGCATTCCCATAATCTTGGCGAAGACTCTTCCAACACTAATTGCTTCAAAAATATTCATTTTTCCCTCTCACCATTAATGATTGGAACTCACTGAAACCTACCGTAACGACCGAATCATCCATAAACTTATTTACAGCTGCGATTGAAAGCGAATTACTTACCTCACAAAGAGCACTAAACGCATTTCAACACCAATAGACCCGCTGAGCGATGAGTTTGCATCGTTACTAATGCATAGTTTTCCTATTCTATTTCTATGATTGTATTATATTGAGTGACATGTTTTTCGATTAATTTGGTGTTCATAAAATTGGTTCAAGAATGTGTTAAAGAGTAACCTATACTTGCTGTAATACAAATGTATACCTTATGGTCTTGCAGTTGTTTTTGGCGATAATTTCGTACATGATTTTTGTTACTAAAATTGTTTTTTCTGTGCTCTATTGCAATGTATAATGTATGTTTTTGTATGTATTTCTTATCTTTGTGACGTTGACCTTATATGATTCGTGTAAAGGAATATTATTTTTCATGTGCCTTCTATGCTATAATCTCTGAAGAGATTGGCAGTATTGTTAAATTAATCAATGAATTAATTAATAATGCACTAGCAGAAGCACTAAACCTTACCTTTTCTACCGTTTTACCAGAGAATCCACTGAAAACCTCCGTGATGTCTCCCCCCACAACTACCCTACCATGCCAGACATTATTTTTTCACCTCAGGGCATCAAGAAAATTATCGAATTATTAAAATTTACATCATCCTGCGGCATCGATGGTATCAATGCTAAGGTGCTCAAAAACACCAAAGAAATCACCAGTGTTGTTCTTTCCGATATTTTTCAGCAATAACTCTCACCCGGCATTGTTCCTCACGACTGGAAAAAGGGTCAGATCGTTCCGGTTCCAAAGCCAGGTTTATCTAGTTACCGGCCCATTTCCCTAACCAGCATCTGTGCAAAAATAATGGAACGTATAAATTCATTCACACATTGCTAATTTCCTTACCTCAGTTGAATTTTTTTTTTCATAATAAACAACATGGATTCCAAAGGGGAGTCCAAAGGGGATACTCAGTTTGCACTATTCATCCATGACTTAAGCACTAGTGTAGACCTTAATATTGTCACGTGGTCGTGACACACGCAGCACTCGAGACGAAGCATGCAGGACTCAAGCGAAGTCAGGCGAACTGTTTATTGGGCGAACTTGAGCCCAGTAAAACAAGGCCAATCACAATTCACAGCAACAGCGGCGTGAACAGTCGTCGGTCGACGGAAAGACTGACAAGCGACGTAATAAGTCCGCTTTTATACACGCGTCATAACGCGTTCTCGCATTATCTCTGGAATTCCAGAAGTCGCTGAAATGTACGCGTCAGGCATGCCGAGTTTCAAGAATGATCGACACGGTTCCCGAAGTGACATGCAAGATAAACGCGACCTGTGTTGCCCGTAACAGAAAAGCGGTAACGGCGCTCCCCGCAAACAATCACAGCAAGCGCGCGATTCATGGGAAGGTTATAACGGCGTTCTCTTTTAAACAAATGAAAACAACCGCACGTGTCTCTACCCCCCTCTGAAAACCATCGTCCCGATGCTAAAAACAAAACATGCATGTAAGAGTGTAAGAGTACATGCAATAAATTAACAATACGTAACAGTTAATCAGCGGACGTAATAAGGTTTCAGACGCACCACGTGCACAACTTCGGGTCGTGCACGGCGCCGCTGGGATGACGTTAAGCCGTCGGGCACGACCTCATAGTCCAGTTCACCCCAACGTCGGACGACCCTGTAGGGTCCAAAGTAGCGGCGCAAGAGCTTCTCACACAGTCCGCGTTGTCGTATTGGCGTCCACATCCAGACGAGGCCGCCGGGTTGGTGTTCGGTGTGACGTCGTCGAAGGTTGTAGCGGCGCCTGTCGACTGTCTGCTGGCTGATACGCAGGCGGGCTAGCTGTCGAGCTTCTTCGGCGCGCTCCAGGTAGCTGGCAGGCAACGTCGAGGTCTTCTTCGTCGGTGCCGACCGGTAGCAAGGCGTCAAGTGTCGTTGTTGGGCTCGGTCCGTAGACAAGCTTGTATGCAGCAAGGTGCGTCGTTTCTTGCACGGCAGTTTTTTACACGAAGGACACATACGGAAGTATGGCGTCCCACGTTTTGTGTTCGACATCGACGTACATGGCCAACATGTCGGCGATGGTCTTATTTAGACGCTCGGTGAGGCCATTCGTCTGCGGGTGGTAGGCGGTGGTCCGGCGGTGGTTCGTGTGGCTGTACCTCAAGATCGCCTGCGTTAGGTCACCCGTAAAGGCCGTACATCTGTCGGTGATGAGGGCCTCCGGGGCTACGTGACGCAGGCCGATGTTCTCAATGAAGAAATTGGCGATCTCGGGGGCAGTGCCCTTGGGCAAGGCCTTTGTTTCGGCATAGCGGGTGAGGTAGTCAGTCGCTACGACGATCCATTTATTGCCAGAAGTCGACGTCGGGAACGGCCCCAGTAAGTCCATGCCGATTTGCTGGTACGGCCGTCGAGGTGGTTCGATGGGTTGCAGAACTCCGGCTGGCTCTGATGTGTGATTGTGATGATGCAGGTTCTTTTTTCAAGAGATTCCTATTAGCTGACTCTCTTAGGCGGAGCCTCTGAGAGCCTAAATGCGGACAACACCGTTCATCACGCCATACAACAAAACGCAAAGCTTTTAATGTAAATTAAATAATTGGAAAGCTTAAGAAAAAGAGCAGTCATCGAAAGAAAGGTAAACACTGCGGAATATTCAAGAAATGTTCTAGAAACAAAATGCGAGCGCGAGGAGTTCGAGCGCGAATCGTTCAGTGGCGCGGGGGGCGGAGTGACAAAGAATTTTCTTCGTGGTCTCACCAAATCTCGCTGGGCTTGGGTGAAGATCAGACGACTGGAGCGCAGCAGGCTCGCCAAGATGATGACGCCTGGATTCTGGTCGCGACGGATGACGTGAGCCGCTAAGTGACTCGTTCAGATGGTAGCGGCTTCCAGGCTGGTCTCGCGTCAACAAGCTCGGGCCCGCAGCCCGACTGCTCCGGTGCTTCCGAAGGAACATGCATCTACAGGTTGTCGGCCGAAATCCGTGCACCACGGGAGCTTCCAAGACAAACGCCGACACGAGTTCCGAGGTCAGGAAGTGGATGAACAGGACGTCCAGGACTGGTGAAGGCCTAGTGGCTCGGCTCTCGAACACGATTGCCGCCTTCAGTGCCCGGCCCGGTGGACGACCTGCCCGCTTCGCCTCCTTGAACCGCTCTCTCTCAATTCCGTGCCGCAAGATCTTCTTCCTTGTTGTTCTCATTGGCGACAACTGGGAACCCATGTTCCTCAGCCATTGGCCACTGGGAATCCCGTGGCTCTTCTTGATTGGGTCCTTTTTCTCTTTTTTTTTTTGTAGCACCACGCCTTTCATTCTTCGTCTTCGTCTCATTTTTTCTCTGTCGCTCGCTTTTAGAACGCGCACTATTTAAACTGCGCATTTTCCACGACGCACTTTTCACGAATCCCGCACTTCACAGCACCGCACATCACAATGGCCTAGTTGTCGGCGTCTTGCGTCGCTGACAGTCTCTGCATGTCTTTACCTAATGGGCGACGTCGGCAGTGAGGCGAGGACAATAGCACTTCGCTTGTATTCTTGATAGTGTGCCGGAAAAACCGAGGTGCCCGGCTGCAGGGTCGGTGTGTAAAGCTTCTAGAACCTCTGGACGTAGCGCTGAAGGCACCACGAGGAGCTGGTCGGCGTGGAGTGGCGAGAAGTTCTTCACGAGAACGTTCCGCAGGAAAAACGAAGCCAGTCTTCGGCGGAATACTTTCGGCACGGCGGCGGCCTTGCCTTCCAGGTAGTCCATGAGGCTCTTGAGCTCTGGGTCAGCTCGTTGGTGTTCCGCGAAGTCGTCGGTTCTTATGTGTCCTAAGAAACAGTCATCGTCCTGGTCACCCTGGGGCGGCGGATCTACGGGGGCGCGAGACAGGCAGTCGGCGTCGGAGTGCTTTCGTCCGCTCTTGTAGAGGACGGGGATGTCAAATTCATGCAGTCTAAGACTCCATCGTGCGAGGCGTCCTGATGGATCTTGCAAGTTAGCTAGTCAACACAAGGCGTGGTGGTCACTCACGACTTTGAAATGCCTGCCGTACATGTAGGGGGCGTTACTTTGATGTAGCCCAGGTGACGGCAAGGCATTCCTTTTCCGTGGTGGAGTAATTCGCTTCCGCTTTCGAAAGTGACCAGCTAGCGTAACTGGTAACCCTTTTAAGTCCGTCGGTCCTCTGCACGAGCACGGCGCCCAGCCCTGTGCTGCTTGCGTCCTTGTGAATTTCAGTGTCGGCTTCTTCGTCGAAGTGCGTGAGTATTGGAGGTGTTTGCAGGCGTCGCGTTAGTTCTTGAAATGCCTCGACTTGCAGCGTTTCCCATTTGAAGTCGATGTCAGCCTTCGTGAGGTAGGTCAACGGCTTGGCGATCCGCGAACAGTTCTTGACGAAGTGCCTGTAATAAGCGAAGAGGCCAAGAAATCGGCGTACTGCCTTCTTGTCGGTGGGCGGAGGAAAGTCGGCGATCGCAGCTGTTTTCTACGGATCTGGGCGCACTCCCGACTTGCTAATAACGTGGCTATGGAACAATAGTTCCTCGTATGCGAAGCGGCACTTTTCAGGCTTTAGGGTAAGTCCGGAGGCTTTTATTACCCGAAGAACAGCTTCAAGGCGCCGGAGATGTTCGTCGAAGCTGGAAGGAAATACGACTACGTCGTCCAAGTAGACAAGGCAAGCCTGCCACTTCAAGTCTGCCAATACTGTGTCCATAACCCTCCGGAACGTCGCAGGCGCCGAGCAAAGACCAAAGGACATGACCTTAAACTCGAAGAGGCCGTCTGGTGTTATGAAGGCAGTCTTGTCTCGGTCTGTCTCATCTACTTCGATTTGCCAGTAGCCCGTTTTGAGGTCCATCGACGAAAAATACTTTGCGTTGTACAGTCAATCCAAGGCATCGTCTATCCGTGGCAGAGGATACACGTCTTTCTTCGTGATCTTGTTCAGGCGGCGGTAAACGACGCAAAAACGCACGGTTCCATCCTTCTTCACTAAAACCACGGGTGATGCCCACGGACTCGTAGACGGCTGAATAATGTCATCGCGCAGCATTTCGTCGACTTGTTGCTTGATGGCGTCGCGTTCCCGTGCCGAAACTCGGTAGGGGCGCTGACGGAGAGGACGGGCTGACGAAGCCTCGATGGCGACCAGAAGCAGTCCTTGTGTTGCTGTAGTAAGGCCTTGAGCTCCTTTTGTTCTTGTCTTGAAAGGCCTTGATTGATGTCTAAGGCGGGCATGGACACTGCGGTCGTCATTGCGGGTCCCTGTGAAGCGGTGACGGCGAAGGCATTCCTTCCACGAATTCATTTAGGTGCGCTATCGTCATACCCCTATTCAGGTGCCTGTATTCGTTGCTGAAGTTCGTCAACCTTATCTTGGCTTCGCCGTTATGCTGCGTGGCTATGCCTCTTGTGACCCACATGCGACGGTTTAGGAGCAAGTTCTGGTCGCCTTCGATGACACCTCGTAAGTTGGTAAGCGCTTTGGTGCCGACGGAAATGACGCTGCGCATCGGCGGGAAGGTTACCTGCTCTTCTGTCACATTCAAGGCATGATAAGCGACGTTGCAGTCTGACGGCGTTGCATTATCCGTGGACAGCGTTATTGACCTGGATCTTAGCTCGATGACTACGCTGTGCTGGTCCAGGAAATCCATGCCTAAAATGACGTCTCGCGAGCATTGCTCCAGGACCACAAAACTCACAGAATACGTCTGGCTGTCAATCGTCACTCTTGCCGTGCAGGTTCCATTCTGTTTTATAAGGTGGTCCCCTACTGTTCGGATATCTTGTCCTTCTGAGGTAGTCTTTACCTTCTTTAGCTTGGCGGCGAAGAGACCACAGATGACTGAGTAGTCGGTGCCGGTATCGACTAGGGCGGTGACGCTGTGGCCGTAGGTAATCACGCGAGGTCGGTGGTTCGTCGTCTTGCGTTCCGGTTAGGCCGGGGCGTCGGATCACGGCTGCGTCGGCTTGCTCCGGCGCTGCTATGGCGCGTCGGCGGCGAGGCTTTCTCGTAAAGACTGGTCAGGCGGCTTTCTGAGAATACGTTGGGAGGGTTCGTGCGTCATGGTCGTCGGCGGCGGAAAATCTTCGGCATTTCGTCGTGCAGCACCCGCCCCTCCATCGGTTGCTGCCTTTAGTTTCCCGGATAGGGGCTTGGAGATTGGCCCCGGTTGGGGCCTGTGTAATGGCGGCGATCCATGGAGACGTAGCAGCCAGGCGAAGGTGAACGGGATGGTCGCCGTCGTTGCTACTGCGATCCGGCGATGCAGCCGGCGATGTCGCGAGGTCGCTCACCTGGGCGCGGACGCAGCGCATTCCCGTCGAAGCTACGCGCTCCCCTCTCACGGTACTGGCAGTAGCGGTAGGTGCGTCCTGCTTCGCCGCAATGGTAGCATAGCGGGCGGTGATTGGGGGTGCGCCAAACGTGTTTTCCTCGGCGCGCGCTGGATTACAGGCGAGCGGGTTGGCGTCGGAGGTGGTGGCGGAGGCTGGTGACAAAATCGCGGAGGCGTTGGGTCCTGGCATGGGCGAGGAGCGGCGGCAGCTCGGCGTGCAGCAGTGGCGTAGGTCATCGCCCCCGGTTGGGGTGTCGGTGGTTCGGGAACACTCAGCGAGCGCTGTACCTCCTCGCGAACGATGTCTTCGAGGGAGGCGACTTGGGGCTGAGACGACGAGAACATACGGCGCAGTTCCTCGCGAACAATAGCCCTTATGGTTTCGCGTAGGTCGTCGGGGCCGAGTCCTTGGACTTCTGCGATGTGTGGGGACATGCGCCGATTGTAATGGTGGATGCGCGTTTCAAGGGTGTTCTCAATGGTAGTAGCCTCGCAGAGCAACTCTTCGACCGTCTTCGGGGGTTCTTATTAGTCCGGCGAAGAGCTCCTGCTTCACTCCTCGCATGAGGAGGCGAACCTTCTTCTCCTCGGACATGTCGGCATCAGCATGGCGCGTCATCTCCTCCGTAAAGACAGTTACGTTTTCATTCGGGAGCTGCACCCGTGTCTCCAGCAGTGATGCGGCTCTTTCCTTACGCACGACGCTTGCGAAGGTGTGCAAGAAAGCAGCGCGGAAGTAGTCCCAGGTTGCGAGCATTGACTCTCGGTTCTCGAACCAAGTCTTTGCGCCGTCTTCCAAGTAGAAATACGCATTGCGCAGCTTATCTTCGGTGTCCCACTTATTAAGGGCTGCGGAGCGGTCCTAGATGTCTAGCCAGCTTTCCGGCTCCTCGTTTGACGATCCGCGGAAGGTAGGTGGCTCTCTTGATTGGTGCACGACCACGGTTGCCGGAGATCTTGCTTCCGTCATCGTGGATGCTGGTTTCATTGCAGCCCTTGTCGTCTTGTCCTTGTCGGGAAGCGGCAGGTATTCTGGGGGGAGTCCTTGTCGTCTGCGGCTAGCTCGAAGGACCGGGTTGGAGTCGTCCTCTTGGCGGTTTGGGCGTAGCTCACGGCTCGACGGGGGCGTAAGGTATATGGACCGAGAAGCACTCCACCAGATGTCACGTGGTCGTGACACACGCAGCACTCGAGACTAAGCACGCAGGACTCAAGCGATGTCAGGCGAACTGTTTATTGGGCGAACTTGTGCCCAGCGAAACAAGGCCATTCACAACTCCCAGCAACAGCGGGGCGAGCAGTCGTCGGTCGACGGAAAGACTGACAAGCGGCGTAATGCGTCGGCTTTTATACACGCGCCAAAACGCGTTCTCGCATTCTCTGCAATTCCAGAAGTCGCTGAAATGTACGCGTCAGGCATGCCGAGTTTCAAGAATGATCGACACGGTTCCCGAAGTGACATGCAAGATAAACACCGCGTGCGTTGTGCGTAGCAGAAAAGTGATAACAGCGATCCCCGCAAACAATCACAGCAAGCGCGCGAATCATGGGAATTTGGTAACGGCGTTCTCTTTTAAACAAATGAAAACAACCGCACGTGTCAATATACCAGTTGACGTCCTTTTAATTGACTCTGAGAAAGCCTTTGACAATGTTCCCCGCCACCGCCTACTACTAAAGCTCTCTCAATTAAGCCTTAACCAACTTGTCTACAATTGGATTCAGGACTTCCTCACTAACCGTCGCCAATTCGTAGAAACTAATGATACGCCCTCAACTCTTTCTAACGTGATCTCCGGTGTGCCACAAGGTACAGTTCTAGGCCCTCTCCTCTTTTTATAAATCAATGGCTTACTCGTTCATATTTCATCTAACATCCGCCTCTTTGCTGAAGACTGTGTAATCTACTGACCTATTACTAACGTTTCAGATAGAATTACTTTCCAATATGACCTACTAAATCTCGACGAGTGGTGTCGCAAATGGCTCATGCTTTTAAATACTAATAAAGCTACACTTGTTTCATTTCACAGACGCCAAAACGTACCCACCGCTAACTATAATATGAATGGCTCCATAGTTTCTTCTCTAAGTTCCATTATATATTTTTGGTGTTAACATCTCACAGAATTTAATCCGGTCTTTTCACGTAAGTAAAATAGTTAACAATGCTAACAGAGCTCTCGGTTACTTTCGTTGTAACTTACATCTTGCCCCTCCGTCAGTCAAATTACTAGCCTACAAAACACTAGTTCGCCCAAAACTAGAGTACGCATCCTCCATTTGGGACACAACCCAAATTAACCTAAGTCCATCGAGCTAGTTCAAAACCGAGCAGTTAGATTCATCTACTTAGATTACTCATATCATACCGGTGTTACTACCCTTAAAAGAGTAGCAGGTCTACCTAACCTTGACCTACGCCGTAAGATTTCTAGACTATCCTTGTATCACAAAATAATGATACGTTTCATTATAACTCTGCCATTCAATCAGCCCATCGTACTTCAGCCCGCACAAGTCACCCAAGGCTGTGTGCCCACCTCCTGCTTGCACCACAGCACACCTACATTCCTTTTTCGCTCAAGCAGCCAGGGACTGGAACGATCTTCCCCCAAGTGTCACCCATCATTACGACACGGATAAACTTGGAAATGCCATGGAATCATTGTTTTATTAACACTACATTGTTCGCACACACCCTCATGTAAAGCCCTCTGTTGGGGGGCCTTTCAGGTATAATAAATAAATAAATGCTACGATCCGCTAGCTAACACGTACGAGCAGTAGCCTTTAAATGCAAGCGCCATAGCCGATAGTTTACCGAGATTAGTGCGTTCTGCGACGCCCCAAAATGCTATAGTGGGCACCCATTTAGAGTTAGCGAACGTTAGCTAGGCCTAGGCAATACCAAAAGGTATTACCCAAAATAGCACACAGCGAATCTTTTCGTGTAACAGCAAAAATTATTCACCACTAGGCAAAACTCTGATTTCAAACACATGCAACATAATGCTAGGATACCACTGCAACATTTGATACATCGGGGACAAATGGGCCAGATATGCTCACTACAGTGCTTTACAAGTTTCATCTAATTGAAGTCCGGTTAAAGCAAAGTCGTTTAGAAATTGATTTCTGTGGTTTAACATCCCCAAACCACGATCTGAATATGGGAGACGCCGTAGTGAAAGGCTCCGGAAAATTCGATCAGCTGGCATTCCTTAACGTGCACTGACATCGCACAGTACACGGCCTCAACATTTCGCCTCCATCAAAATACAGCTGCCACGGCCGGGAGGCGGGGATTTGATCCCGCGACACTCGGATCAGCAGCCGAGTACCATAGTCACTAGAACACTGTGGCTGCCCGGTGTTTAGTCGGCAAAATTACTCTGAAATTATCATCGCTTCCCTTCCACTACACACATTGTTCGCTTATATTCGCTGTGGCGATACCACAGTCCAGGAACGAAAGAACGAACAATTTTTGCTAATGCGTGCATGTAGTGAGCACTTCGGTAGTCTTTGCACCACGATCACCGCGAAAGTTAGGGTCATGGAGGAGTGGTGACGGCACGTTCCTTCAACAAAGTACAGTAAAAGACACAAAATTTTCCAGACAACGTCAGCGCGTGCCAAACTGGCTTTCCTCGCCACCTAGCAGTACGCCGCCTATCGATGACAGGAGGGCCCTGCTGGAAATGTGCGCTATCGCTACTCGCTAGCATTCCAATTTTTCAGTCGATGAAACGCATAAATTTTTTTCGCTTCTACGCCCTGTGCCCGTCAGCATTCAGGGCGCCACATATCTGGCTTGATAGCGGTATCACAGTCTTCACGGCCTGCATCGACCGGAGTGCCAACCAATAGATACCAGTTTCACGAAAGGGCTATCAAGATATAAACATCTCACCTCGTCTATAAACAGCGTGTGCCGCTAAAAAAGGAAAAGTGAAAACTCTTCATTTACTGTTGAAAAACGGACAGGCTGTAGAGTTAACGGGTGGTGCTCGTTAACGAGTAATGCCCTAATGGCCTGTCTGCTTCAGGTAGACAAAAGCCCATCCGCGTACAGCAATGAGAAACGGGCATTTCGCCCGCGCTGTAGCAGCCGAATTTTTGCGAAGCTACCTATTTATGATGTTAAAAGCGGGGTGCCACCTGCCCTGCTATGGGGGCCCTTTTCTCGTTCGAGCTGCGAACTCATAATGCTGGGTAAATAAACGGATTCTACTGGGAAGTTGTCCCCCTCAACACGCTTGCGCAAACGTAACAAATGGCGTGCACAGTGGCACCCAGAAGAGAAGCGCAGCATCATAGAACGCAAGCGTTCTCGAAATCCAGCCTGTGGTCAATATCGGCGATTGAAGAGTGTTGTTCTTATGCGGACTATAATATTCTTACGGAAACGCAAGAGTGACAAAATGATTATTACACAGTGGGTTGATGGAACTGACAAAATGGCTGATGGCACACACGCAGCAAGAGTTTCATGAACACTCGTCGTCTTTCTCACATCCTGGAACTCCGCACTTGTCCTCACTGTAATGCTTCGTATCACTCTCCCGCGGTGGAAGCGCAGTCGCGGCGCTTGCTAGGACGACGAGAAACAAGAAGTACGGCTTGAGTCGTAAAACATAAACATCTGTCTGCTGCGAGGCGCTGTCTCGTAGTTGACGTGACTAAGCTGGCGCAAAACATTGTAGGGCCCGGTGTAACGGGAGAGAAGCTTTTCAGAGCACCCGACGTGTCGCCGTGCTGACCAGAGGAGGACGACAGCCCGGCTTGAGCAGCACACTCCTATGCTGGCTGTTGTAATGAAGGAAGGAGTGCGTCAATGGTAACTTTTGGTGTCTGCTAAATAGTAATTAAAATGGTGAAAAAGCAGCGGTGTCATGTGGTGACGAGTTGTACGCAAATGTAATGAATGGGAGTCTTTTGTCTCAGTCGCGGTGATACGGTGAAACGTACACTGACAGCAGCTGAGTGAGCATTCAGTTGAGGCACTCGGTCAGTCCGTTCGTCTGCGGATAAGTCGTGGTATGCTGATGTTCATTTGAGCACGCACAGAAGATGTCATCCACGACACATGAGAGAAAATACCTCCCTCCATCGGTAACTAGCTGCCGAGGTGCACCATGCTGGAGAATGATGTCATACAAGAGAAAGTCGCAGACATCCGTGGAAAAACTTGTTGGCGACGCCCGGCTGATCGCAAAGCGGGTGGCATAATCTGTTGCGACGGTAACCGATCTGTTTCCTGAAATGGACGTAGGAGAGGGGCCTAGTAGCTCCAGGCCAACACGCGCGAACGGTTCTAGAGGTATGTCGATAGGCTGTAGGAGGCCGGACGGAAGGGCAGAAGGGCGACTACGGCGCTGGCGCTGGTCACAAGCAGCGACGTAGCGTAGCACGGAGCGATACATGCCAGGCCAGGAAAAAAGGACGCCGCACGCGATCGTACATGCGCGAGACACCTAGGTGACAAGCTGTAGGTACGTCGTGAAGTTGGTGCAAAACACTGGAGCGTAGATGTTCAGATCAGACAAGCAGAATTTCCGGGCTACTGGGGCTGAAGCTACAACGATACAGGGTGCTGTGTAATTCGAACAGGTGAAGAGAAGGGTCTGGTGCAGAAGACGTTAGACTGTCGATGATCGATCGTAATGCGGCGTCTCGTTGCTGTTCGCTGCGCATATGTCACCCAAAGCACGAATGGAGAGCACGCAGGTGTATGAGTCGGGGTCAACAAAGCCGGGTAGCATCAACACGGTGACGTGATAAACAGTCGCATCTTGGTGCAGGCGTCCCGACTTGTGCTACACAGTAAACGAGTATTCCTGGAGTTGAAGTCGCCATCGAGAGAGACAGTCAGACGCTTCCTTCAGCGACAAGAGCCAGCAAAAGGCTTGGTGGTCGGTAACGACGGAAAATGTGCGACAATGAAAATCAGGTATAAATATGTTCACAGGCCACACCAAAGCCAGGCATTGATGTTCAGTGATTGAGAGCTTCTGTTCCGAGGTCGCAAGAAGACGGCTGGCATACGCGATTACTCTTTCCTTACCGCGCTGTTGTTGGCCAAGGACAGCGCCTATTCCATGGCCACTGGCGTCAGTCCGAAGTTTTGTGGGCGACGAGGGATCGAAATGGGCCAGTTTTGCTGGCATATTGAGCAAATGAATGAGGGCAGAAAAAGAGTCTCCTTGCTCTAAGCCCTATATGAAGGGAACGTCCTTTTTCAAAAGATCATTAAGTGGTCAGGCTATATCCGTGAAGTTCCGAACAAATCGACGGAAGTATGAACATAGCCCTAGAAAACTTCGGATGGCAAATTCAAAAATGAAATTCAAATTTTATTCACCAGACAAAACTGGAAGGTCGCCAAGGCTAAAAGCCGTCAGAGCGGCTTAACAAAGGCCCTGGTGACCTGTATGTACACATGGCAGTAGTGCGGAAATGATGCGCGGTACATGAAACGCAAATACAAAAGACAACACTAAACAATACATACTGATCCATAAATGATTTCACAAATTGATTATTTGCCAATACATATTGTAAAAGTGTAATTAAAAAAAGGTATCCAGAAATCAATGTACACCGTGCATATACTTTCGTATACATTGACATTTGTATGTTATGTGCGCACAGACATACATTTACGCAAATACACAATACATACATATCGCAAATATAACACAAGATAACAAAATGTAACTATACAATGTATTTACAGCGCGCAAGGCTATGAATACATGAGTAGACTATGAAGCTAGTTTGTTGCGAATGTGTCTATGACGCCAGAGAGCAGAAATGTGAGTGTAATTGTTTCTTGCTGAAAGTAATCGTACTTTCATGCCTGTTAAGTGTTGTGGGAATGTTGTAGGCCAAGGCTTGTTATTTATACGTAGTGCGGAAAGGTGCACTACGTACGACACAGGAAATTCCCTCACAGCTCGCACCTTATCTGGATCCAGTTGAACACCTGCGGCACTCACAATGTGTCCAAGTTTAATGATCTGGCGCCGTCCAAAACGACATTTGACGGTGTTGAGCTGGGGGCCAGCTCTGCGAAAGATAACAAGAACGGCCGACAGACGTCGGAGATAGCTGTCAAACGTAGCTGAGTACATGATGACGTCGTCGAGGTAGTATAAGGAGGTGGAACACTTATATCCTCGAAACAAGTAGTCCATCATGCATTAGATAGTTGGTGGGGCGTTACTAAGTCCAAAAGGCACAACCTTGAACTTGTAAGGACCATCGGACGTGAAGAATGCAGTTTTCTCGTGGTCCATGGAGTCGACTGAAATTTGGCAATAACCGTACCGAAGGCCAATGTAGGAAAAGTATTTGGCTCAGTAAAAGCAGTCGAGGGCGTCACCGATGCGAGTAAATGCATAGACGTCTTTCTGAGTCACTTTTTTAGAAGTGCGATAATCGACGCAGAAGCCCCAGGTGTCATCCATCTTTTTAACGAGGACAACGGGGAGGCCCATGGACTAGATGAAGTCTCTAGAAGTCCTTAGCAATCCTTTTATCGACTTTACACTGGATGACGATGTCCAGAATTCTTGAGAGACGCGGTGACGACGTCGGCGTACAGGATGTCCGCCATAACTGCGAATGCTATGAGCCACAACAGATTTTTGGCCTAGAGAGCGGCCATCAAAGTCAAATATGTCACGACAGGACGCCAGCACGCGATGGAGATCAGTAGCTTGCGCTGGGGTGAGACCGAGAGCAGTCATGGATGAAATACCGTCGACTGGCGAAGGAGCGAGGGGGTTGTCATCCGGGAAACGTCACATAACATCAGCATCGAAAATCGCAACCTCGCAATTGCCTTGTCACTTGGTACGTATGGGATGTGAGATCCCATACGTACCATCTCGCCGAGATGGTGGCCAATGCAATGCTTTTTGGAATAACTTGTGTCAGCAGACTCACGTTGAGTGTGGGAACAATAGCTCTATTGTTCGTCACGGTAACAATGGTGTGCGCAATGGCGACGTCTCGGTCCAACTGTACTTCCACAATAGGCGAGAACAGGTAGTCACCATCGGTCACAAGTCAGTTACGTATTTATCTGCTTGAGGCGCCTAACGTAGATGATGACGTGAGCATGAACGCGGAGGTAGGTCGGCCGGAAGGTCAGACCGCTCTGGCAACTCAAGCTGAAGAGCGCCGGTTGAACAATCAATTCAGGGCAGAGTGACCAGACAAAAAATCCAAGCCGAGGATCACATCATGGGGGTACTGCTCTATGACCGCAAATTCTACGGAAGTCGGACAACCAGCACTACAAATACGGGAGGTGCACACCGCAAGAACGGCAGGGCAGGAGTCCCTCCATCAGCGACGCGGAGTGCGCGGGAAGAGGCAGGCGGGAGCAGATTAAGCAGGCGGCGGCGAAGATTGGCGCTACTTTGCGGGCGCTACTTTATGCGCTACTTTGCGGGCGCTACTTTAACCCTTTGCGGGCGCTACTTTATGTCACACTTGCGCTGGGCTTTAGCGCGTACAATGCAGTTTCTCCGGAGCGAAGTAAGACGTTCGAGAACATTCCCTTTTGTCCAACTGTTGAGGGTTCTTGTGCCATGTCAAGTTGCTGCAAATGCCTACATGTAAGGTCTCCCATTACCCAACCCATCTCCCACCCATCTATTCGCTAGATTCCCGGTTATATATTCCATAACTTCGCGAAGACAGGTTTCACTTTTGTGTTATGCTGATACTTATGACGGATCAATCGGCCACATTTTTATTGACTGCGGAAAAGGCGGCTTGCTAACAAATATTGCTGTGTAAGCCTCGCTTCCAAATGATTTTATATATATAGGATTTTATGTTATATATATGTATATATGATATATGATAATAATTATATATATATATATATATATATATATATATATATATATATATATATATATATATATAATTCAGTAAATGTGTCTGCGGATCCAGACGAACATTAGCAGTGAAGAAACGGACGAACGTGCGAGAACTTTTTACTTTCCAACGTTTCGGCCGGTGGTCCGGCCTTCATCAGGATTTCCTGATGAAGGCCGGACCACCGGCCGAAACGGTACCGACCGAGCAGAGAGCAACCTGTTTTTCCCCCCGTCTCCCCCACCCCCCCCCTCCCGCCTCTGTGTGCTCCTCACACAACAACGACATTTGGCTTCAGCGGTTCCGCGCTGCACTGCGGGTGTTGCAGCACCATGGACTCAGGTGATGGCAGCGCGAGTGTATTCACACGAGGGCGTATAATCTGCTACCAGACGACCTCGGCCCACCCGTTCTTTATTATGGAGGCGCCGTGCAGACGCAGACGTCACCTTGCACTGGCCTTTGCTTCTTGGACACACATCTGTATCCCAAACCCCCTTTTTCTGAGCTCTCCCCTTTCCACGCCACATTATGCATGTTCGTGATGTGTACTAAAGACCATGCGCCCATGAAACACTTTCCTCTTTGAAAAAGGCTGGCCTGCAGCGGAAACGTCAGAATAAATCCTATGTTTGTCACTGTGACTTCGTGATAGTACATATATATATATATATATATATATATATATATATATATATATATATATATATATATATATATATATTGTCGAGGAATGTTCAGGTCGACTACAGTCCTCGAATAGTAGTGCTTGGTAGCGAGAGGTGGCACAGTTCAAGCTACGCCGCAACAAGGGCCAGGGACAGTCTCGTCGTCGTCTTCGTGGATCCGGGGAACTCATTCATTAACAGTACAATTTATCTCCCCCGGGGAAAAAGAAGCCGTCCCGGCGACCTATGGGTAGGATAGCACAGGCGGATCATAATACGGCTTCAGACGATCTACGTGTACAAGTTCGCGGCCTCGACGGCGCTTATCCGAAGGTGGCTCAAGGGGCTCCACGGAAATGTTAACAGGAGACGTCTGTTTGATTACAATATATATATATATATATATATATATATATATATATATATATATATATATATATATATATATATATATATATATATATATATATATATATATATATATATATATATATATATATATATATAAGTAATGGTGGTGAATAGGCTGGAGGCGTGAAGGCAGAGATGAGTAGTAGCCCCTCGGAATTGGCAACAAAAATGCGGCAAGTGTTTATTCAACGTTTCAGCCGGAGACCTGGTGAAGGCCGGTCTCCGGCTGAAACGTTGAATAAACGCTTTCCGCATTTTTGTTGCCAATTCCGAGGGGCTACTACTCATCTCTTATATATATATATATATATATATATATAAATATATATATATATATATATATATATATATATATATATATATATGGATGATTACACGGCAACTGTCCCAGCTGTGGCGCTCGACAAAAATTAACTTCTTTCGAAAAATTCCAAAAAATGACAGGGACGTCAGCCTTACTTCCACGGCACTTTCCGGAAATATTTTGAGCAGGAAAAATTTTTTAAGCTCGTGAGGGTCATTTGAATTTCGCAAAGCGGCGGAAAACATTGCGCCAGAAAACAAAATTTCCTGAAGATCAACCAATGTGCCAATCGTTTTCAAATATGCACTTTTGCATTCTCAGAGCATTTATCTTCACTTATAAAAATGTTTTACAAATTATGTTCATGTTCCTCACTGCTTAGGACCAAAGTGAAAATGGTAAAATTGCAGCGTTTTGGGAATTTTTCCTGAAAACCAGTTTTGCAAGAAAACCTGCAAATATTTTTGTGCAATTATCCATAAGAGGTAGAATTCTATAAAAAATAATTTTTGTCTATGTGCTGTGCAAAGGCTTTGAAGTATATATGTAAACTTGAGAAAAACGCCTTTTTCTCCTATGTTTAGGCGTCAATTGCACCCTAAGGTGTTCCATGAAAAAATAATCAGAACAGAGCATGTAGTTGAGCAATGTAAGCGCTTTCGAAAGAGCAAGTTTCAACGAAGTAATTTTTGTATTCTCTGAGAAAAAAATTTTTGAAGCTGAGTCCCACTACTGTCCTATCGCTCTGTGATTTGCCTTCTCCTTGTGGCTTGCTGGCAGGAAAGACAAAGCACCTTGCCTTGCCGCGTAAAATAAAAGGTAGCGCGTGAGCAACTTGAGGTTTTTCTATCTTTTCGTTCCTACCTCAACTTCCGTTTCCTTAAAAGGCGATAAGAACACAGGGACACATTTAACAGTACGCTTGGCTTTGAAACCACCGTGTCTCCATAGCATACAATACTACGTTTTGCGTGCTGATCTGACAATGGGAAATAATGAACAATAAAGCATATGTACTTGCGAAGCATAATAACTTTCAAAGCAGCACTTTTGCAACGTAATTTGTGTTTTCATTAAGAAAGAAATTGGCAGATCCCACGTGCAGTGGGAATCAAGCAAATGCGAAGCACGCATCAGGAACGTAAAATGTATTTGCATTGTTGTCCCGCTATACCGAGGTTGGTACATATGAAGTTAACGAAACGGCCGGAGAGCATCAAGAATGTGGAATGTAAACCATGCCGCTCACGCACGCATGTCATGATTCTGATGTTATGGCCTAACGAAAGGGAAGGAGTCAAGGACTCGTTCTTTATTTGTTAGAAACAACTTAATGAGCAAACACACAATGAAGCCTGTTATGTTATGATGTTATGACCTGTCATTTACGTTCATCATGCAGTCGTGTTGTGCTGTAGCAATTTTGGTATACAGCCCATTAACGAAATGCGTCGAATATAAATCATGCCGCTCATGATATGCATGTTATGACCTGTCATTTATGTTCGTGATGCAGTCATGTTGTAGCATGCCAATTTTCGTAAACATCCCATTAACGAAACGGCCACAGAGCACCGAGACCGTGGCATGTAAATCACGTCGCTCATGACATGCATATCATGATTTTCATGCTATGACCTGTCATTTATGTTCGTCATGCAGTCATGTTGTGGCATAACAATTTTCGTAAACATTCCATTAACGAAACGGCCAGGAGAGCACCGAGACCGTGGCGAAGGCGAATCACGGAGCGATAGGACAGCAGTGGGACTCAACTTCAAAAATTTTTTTCTCAGAGAATACAAAAACTACTTCGATGAAACTTGCTTTTTCGAAAGCGCTTACATTGCTCAACTACATTCCCTGTTCTGATTATTTTTTCATGGGCCACCTTAGGGTGCAATTGACGCCTAAAAATAGGAGAAAATGACGTTTTTGTCAAGTTTACACATATATTTCACAGCCTTTGCACAGCACATAGACAAAACATTAACTAAACGTGAATTAATGCTAGCGTACTGCTTATGGCTTTGGAGTCTTTTCGTTCCTACGTCAACATTCTATTCTTATATAAAAGGCAATATCAATGGAAGACATTTAACCACACGCTTGGCTTAGAAACCGTGATGCCGCTTAATAACAGCGGTACATCTAGCGTACTGCTTTGAAAAGCAGTTCGCTGAACAGGAAACGAGGAAGAAAAGTGGGGCGTCAGCGTAGCCTCTAATGGTGATCAAACCACGAAAACACAAGTCCTTCCCTCGATGTACAGCCCAGCAGAGTGGCTTTACAGCCACTCCTGGCTGTAAAGCCCGGAGTGGGCGAAAGGGTTGCGTATAACAGTTAAGCAAGTCGTGACTCGCCCACGTCGAGGTAGGGACGTAGCCGTTGGTGACTTACTGATGGCTCAAAATTATCGTGGCAGACCCAACTGAGTCCCTGGTGTTATAGTGTGGCAGTCTGGCCCTTCGTATTTCATCTTTCGTGCTGCCACTCCCAGGAGCAGGTTCACCTGGCGTCGTCACAAGGACCAACTGGTCGGGTGGGCACAGATCCAGACCGCGAAGCATCTGACCTCAAGTGATCTGAGTTCCTGGCGTTGCACCCATGCGTCGACCCGGTGACATCTTCCGCTGCCACTACCAGTGATTCTATCGCTTCGTAAGAAATTCAGACGGCGGGTGCGAGATGTTACCCGACTATGGACCGTCGACCACGGGACAAATATCAAGATGAAGTTTAGCATATTACATTAGCCTGTATAAATTGTAGGGGGAGATACGGTGTCCGCAATTGATGGTCAAATCAAATGCGCAGTCGCACAAAGTAAATAAAAGGCATGCGTCGCAACCTCCCGTGTGCTTGTCGGGACAGGCCACGCAAGGATGAACATGTGGCAATTAATGCCCCTCGCTTCTATGAACTTGTCTGCTCCTTTTCGCATGAACCCATGTAGCACAACAGCAGCAATGAGTCGGACTACGTTCACCACTTCAGCAATCTGAAGGCAACCTTAGCTGAAAGAAACCACCGCCACGACGCGCCCATCAACATATATAATGACGTGTGTAAACAAGATAGCACATCACCACTAGAAAAAAAGACACCGCGGAGCGCAGATGAACCAGCCCCTAGCATACATAACAAAATGCTCCTATTCGCTTCCGATACAAAGAAGGAATGATCGCCCTAGAAAAGCGCTTCCCGGAATACTAAGAGTCACCTACCGCCGCAATAGAATGAAATGTGGCTGATCCTTCTGTCAAAGGAATCGGTACAACACGAAAGTGAAATGTCTCTTCGCATAAGAAGGTGAATGTTTATTGTGACATCGAGGTGAACTTGCACATTCCTGTCCGTGCTTTGCTGGTACGGCGCCGCTTGACGTGCATATGCATTCACGCATCGCCTCAACAAATAACATCAAGTGTCAACCCTTTGTGGTAAATGAAGTAGTTTATCTAATAACTGGGCACTAAGGTATCAGTACTTGCGTCGCATTGACCTGTCAACGTCGCTGCGGTACTCCGATGATTGTTATTCGCATAGGAAAGGACACTAATTTCTGCAGCCCATGTAGGGAGGACGGCTCAATGTTCATAGGGGAAGGGTAAAGAGTGAATGAGATAGGAAGGAGAGGATAGCTGTAGTGGAGGGTTACGGAAATTTAGACCACCTGGGGTTCGTAAAAGTGCACTGACAACGTACATGCTCTGGCCCCTAACACGGCAGTTTTCTTGTTGCCGTCACCCTCGAAGAGCGCTCTGTGTGGAAACACCACCCACGAAAAAAAAATTACAGCATATCGACGTAGTGAATAATGATGAGTGGGCGAAGCTCGGGAGGTTCATCATAGATCGTGCCGAGTTCCGGATGAATTTAGTTAACGCGCACGCTACGAATCCTCATGGTTCAACTATGCACAAGTGAAATCTCCCACCGGCACTTCGTTGCAAGTCAAGATCCAGTGCCTGTATATATTATATGGGTTGCCGGTGAACGCTTCTCCAACACGAACAGTCGGTATTTCTCAATCAAGAAACTCGCTAGGAGACGCTGCCTGAGCCAACGTTGTCTCTCGCGGGTAAGGGCGCGTTCTCCTTCTTTGCGAGCTGGTACAGCGTTCCTCTAAGACTACTACTACTATATATATACTACTACAGAGCGTTTCCATAGCCAACGCGCGCCTTTCTCTCTCTCTCTCTGTCTCTCTCTCTCTCTCTAACAAGGCAGCAGAGGCACGCGCCGGGAGGCACGCGCCGAGGCGAACGCCGAGGGCGAGCGCGTGCCGGGAGGCAGGCGGGTTACGCTTGACGACTGACGCCTGACGCGTGAAAAGGTTAGGGTAAGAGGAGCTTCGCCGCTAAAATGTGACCGATGCCCTACCACTGCGCTATCGGCGCATATACGCTCTAAGCTGCACGAACGCGCCTATGAGCGCGGCCCTGCATGCGTTCATTGAGGCAGACTCTAGAAAGCGCCTGCAATGGTGCCGCCATCCAGGAGAGGCGAGGTAAAGGTGCAGTGATTCACTTTGCCCGTCCATGATCGCGGCACTGTTCCAGGCAATGTGCACCTGGACGCGCACTTTCTGAGCCGGATGAGACAATAAGGCGCGCTTATACATCTGTAGTGAACAAGAGTGGCCTGGGCAACAACCGCATCGCCATCGGCATGAGGTCGTGTCTGTTTCGCTGGGCCAACCGTTTATTCTGACCGCTGCTCCTGTCACTGCCAATAAACCTCTTAGCACATCATTGAGCATGTGCGGCGTTAACTCAAGGGCAGCGCACCGGACCCCTTCGTGGCGCGGTGGGCTGTTCGATTCCCAGCGCATCAACAGAAGGTTTCTGAGTCTTCTTTCCTGTTCCTACATGTTAACTGCATGATTCCCGTTAGGGTAGTGACCATAGGTCGGCAGTATGGGGGAACGCTCACTCACCCTAACTTTTCCAGGACTCGCCTGACTCGCACTCGCACTCACCTCCACTCACACCACTGGCACTCGCGCTCACTTCCACTCACACCAACTGGCACTCACTCACACTCACTGGCACTCAGTCGCACTCTCTCCTGAGTGCGCCGACCTATTAGTGGGAGAGTCGCCAAAGCGCCGCGCGAATACACAGCGGAGCGTGAAGCTTTTCTGGGGGACTGCGACTTCGTGGCGCTGCTGTGCCGGACCCGTGAGCGTCCTCCGCTGTGGAAACTACGCCGGAGCGTCGGGAACGTGTTTTTTTTATTGCGAAATGTGCTTGCCCTTAAGGCATAGTATATGGTGTATTTTGTTAAAAGTGTGCTACAAGTCCTGTGTTGTGTATGAACTGAAGTAGTGTTTTGTGGTATCTGTTGTGTATCCAACGATCATAACTGGTCGAGGCACTGTATCGGAGACCGTCTTGTTTAAGGAGACGAGAGCGCTCCCGATGGAGTCCTTTACATGTGCATATGAGATGGTGTGCATCTGCGTCCGTCACGGGAAGAGAACAATAAGGGCACGTATCACCAAGTGGTATGGTGCACCAGTTCCAGGTAGAGATTACAGCCGGTGTAAGGGCCACCCCGGCCCGAAGTCTCCTAACCACAACATCCTCCGCCCTAGTAAGGTGATGGGGGAGGGAGCAGACACACGGTGGGATAAGAGCACGTGTGCCCTGCCGGAGAAAGTTCTTACGGGCGCAAAGGGAGGTGAGGGGTTGGGGTGGGAGGGGAATGGATGGGGAATGTGGATTGGGAGGAAAGCGTGCCGCCTGGTCGGCAGCAATGCTGTGAGGGTTCGCAGCATGTCCTTGTACCCAGTGTACCATGACGCACGTAGTTGTTGTGCGATTTAGGGCGTGCTACGTGCTCAATATTTTGGCTGCTATTAGCCAACATTGCTTTAATTTACCCCCTATAAAATACTACGTCACTGCAATATAATACTGCAGTTCTGCGCCGAGAAGATACACCGTTTCTGTCGCAAATACGGGGATGTTGTATATTTCTTTCTATTCTTGCTGATTTGTCACCGCAACGGTGCGCACTTACGTGATTGTTCTTGCACGCATTCTCGTTGCACTTCATCGTGGGCGGAGGTATTTTAATTTAGTTAAGAGTAGCATGATGAACGTAAACTTCCTGCAAAATAGGATACGCACGACAAGTCGTAAATAAACAAGATAAAGAAGCAGATATAAACGGCATCCTCGCGCTAACGCTTTGCGCCTTCATTTACTTTCTTTAGTTTCATGCGTTCGATTTGCTTTACAAGACTACCTCCCGCGCTCTGCTGTTACATTGTGAACATGAAAGTACATTTAACAATTCATTCCGTATGCTCACTGGTTCGTACATAGGAAATATTCTCGCTGATCAATTCATAGGTAGTTGTAATTATATAATGTAATTACATAAGGGACAGCTTATTTTAAGCGCGCAAACTTTTCTAGTTTTACTGTCATTCAAGGCAATAGGAGTGCTGATATTTAAAGTTAATAGTACTGCTTGCAGTGGATCAAAGGTGGAAATTTCCACAAAACCTACATATATATGTCAATATAATATGGAAACATATGCAGTCGTCGTGCGTCCTAAATATTTGCTAGTTTCCGTAACAATCACACGTTACATGATAAATTACGCCTGCAAATATCCCACCGGTGGCCCATTTGCATACTATACAATGAGACGAGTTGATTATTTAAGATAGGATTCATGGATTACATAACAAGACAATGTTGATTACATAACATAACATGATTACATAACAAGACTAGCTGTTGTAACAGTTAAACTTTCACATAACAAATGAACAAAGGGCTGGGCCAGTAATAACTATCTATTGATTTCAATATAATCTAATAAAAAATATATACATTCATACATAATCAATGGAAAATTTTCGAAAAGGAGAAGGGACCGCGATAATGGAGATAACACAGATGCAGGATTCAATGCTTGTGGAGCGATGCCTGGATGTCCCCGCATCATATTACCCCCAGACCCCGGCCCCTCCTTTCTGTCTCCTAATTGACCTATCATACGCAAAGTAAAGCCCCCACACGTCTGTAAACATAGAGTGTAATCTTAGATATGTCGTCTCCGCATTACATCACCTCTAGTCTGCTATCCTTACTCGCTTCTCATATTGAGCTATCATACGGCGTGATGTCGTTCCAACATTGCATCACCGCTCCCGATGTTCCTTTACTTTCTCTCCTCTGTTCGTTCATTCCGTGGTTACGCAACCCTGCCTCCTTGGTAGGCATTGCATCACTACCTACATTTTCGCTGTCCGTTCCCTCTCTCACGAACTCAATTTATGTAAGCTCGCTGCGCTGGTAGCTTTTGGTGGTGGTAACAACTTTATTTGCATGTCCGGCAAATTCACGGCCTGGGCCAGGCCACCCCTGAGGAGGTCCGGAGACCCTGTCTTCTCGCCGCCTCACGAGCTTGCTGGATGGTCCATAACTGGTCCTGGAGGTTCGAAGTGGCACTCGTGCCTCCTGGAACCGGAAGTGGTCTGCAACTGTTTATTGTACTGGTACGCGCCAGGCTGCTCGACCGCCTACCCTGGCCAAAGGGAGCATGAAGGAAGCACACAGTCGCCCTTTGGTTCCCCAAAGGACGACAATCTCAGAAAACAATGGGAAAAAATCTGCGCTGTAAGAACAAGTCTCTGTCACAGACGTCGGCAGTCTGCCAAAAGCACTTCGAGCAGAATTTTCTTTTGAGCACTTATGTGCACTATGTTAATGGACACTTTACCTGACATTGCTTCTTTTTCTTGTGCCTGCAGTAAATACAAGCTTCGTCTAGGCATGGCGATCTTCGTCGCTGCATTCTATCTCTGAAGCGACACAAGGTAACATTATTACGGAGCTGCGGCCGTCTCTACTCGTTCCTTCATTTCCCTTACGCCCTCTTTGTACGCTCTTTGCATAATCAAGTAGCAGTCAAGGCTAGAAAATTATCGAATGAAGGCATAGTCGGTACGCCTGTAAACTATTGGCGACAGTGACTGAAAAGCTAGTAGTGGTGAGCAAAGCTGTCACTGCACGTAAGTACTGCAGCTGACTACGCGACTCACCTAGGCTCTAACTTGCTCTCACTTGCACTCACACTCACCTCCGCTCACATTCACCACCACTCACACTCACTGACACGAACTCAAAATCGCTTCCTCTCACAATCACCTCCAATCACCGCCACTCACCTCCACTGACACTCACTGGCACTCATTCGCACTCGCACTTACTTCCACTCACACTCACTCACCTCAACTCACATTCACTCACCTCCACTCGCACTCACTCGCGCTCACTCGCACTCGCGCTCACCTCCACTCACACTCAATGGCATTCAGTCGCACTCGCTTCCATGAGATTAGTGCGAGTGAGTGTGAGTGAGTTCGCTCATGAGTGTTTGCGACGACCTATGGTAGTGACATGGGGGGTCGTCGTGAACCCCGGCATAAAACACTTTCGTGTTAGCATTGAGGACCTGTTAGTACACGCAGCAAAAACGATGAGCATCGTAAACCATCAGGTACCGTCCGTGTAATAACTTCCTGCCGTCATAGACGTAAGCCTGTAAGTGTATTAAAATGAGCTTCAAATCAAAAGCACGGAAAGTTACTATGTGATCATGTAAAATTAAGCTTCATTTGCACTACAGTTACAACGTCATTTACATGTTGGGATTTTCACTCTACCACGAAGAATACATTGACGAAATTGGTCAACCAATTAATGTTTGATTAAACGGGCCCCGCGCGGACACCGCGAATAACCTGCCGAACACAGCGGCACAGCATTTTGATATCGTAACCTTGATGAATTCAAACTCTATATACTTTGGGCACTTCCGCTTGCCGAGGGTCTGAAAGTGCAGGGAATTGTATCTCATCTACAAGTTTAATACCCTCTAGCCAACACGCATAAACGTTTTAAAAAGAAACCCTTGGGCCAATTAGATACAGTGGTGGGTTCACAAAGGTGAGAAAAGGTTAAGCTATTTCGCCTGTAAAATCACGCAATATTGCTTCCCGAAAGTCTCTTTTCATGTTCTGATCCCCCGTCCAGTTCGACGAGAACAACAGCGTCTAGCAGCGTACTTTCTTTTAGAGGAGTCGCTCTTTTAGACGCAAGATTTCGTTGGATATGCACTGTGTGTGCGGCTCAAGGGGGGGGGGGGGAGGGGGGGGGATGGCGTGCGACAAGTACAGCGCAGCGCCTGTACTAGGCGTATGTGTTACTATCCCTCTCGTGCCGCTTTCGCAGACTGTGAACTCGTCCATTGCGAGTGTGAACGACTACTCGTGCCAATGATTCAAGCATTATAGACCACCTAGAAACCTCTCTGATAGATTTTGTTGCTACCGATGTTTCCAGCCTGTGGGACCAATTCAAAAATATATGCTTCTACTGCTTCGAATAGTTTATACCGTCTAAACGCGAAAAGGTGCATAAACATACGCCCTGGATGATGAGAAGCATCATCCATCTCAAGCATACAGCGAAAAGATTAAAGAAAAAGCAGGCTGACCACCAACTGATATCTGATGCGCTGAACAACCTTGCACATGCTGTACACACCTCGAAGCAATACTAGTTCAATACGTCACTCGCAAACTTCATAAATAATGATCCGAAGAAGTTCTGGAACTATATCAGTGAAAAAAGAAGCCCATATCACAAGTTTCTGTCGATGGTTCTATGGTATCTGATCACACCGCCATTGCTCAACACTTCAATGACTATTTTCATAGTGTATTTTCGGCTCCTAGTGCTTCTCTGCCTGCTGCAAAGGCGGACCATGCTGCAACCGTTAAGATTATTTCTTATTCTGGCTTCACTGCTAGGTTGCTGAACTCGAAGACGAAAACCTCCTGCGGACCCGGCAATATCCCCAACATATTTCTTCGCCACTTTGCGGAGTCTGTTGCAAAATACTTGGTCATCATTCGTCGCGTCTCTTTGTTACCAGCGGAACTGCCAAAGGACTGAAGGTCAGCCCGAGTTGTCTCGATATTCAGGAAAGGCGACCGTATTTTACTGCAAAATTATCGACCTATCTCTTTAACGTCATCGTGCTGCGAATTTATCGAACACATAATAGCCCACAAATAAATGAATTCTTAGAAGAACGCTCAGTTTTAACGAATCAACAACATGGGTTCCGAAGAGGACTTTCCGCTACAATACAATTGGTTACCATCGCACACACATTTGCAGCTTGACTTGACGCTAACGGCCACATTGATGTGATATTCTTAGATTACAGTAAGGCTTTTGATAGAGTTCCCCACGGTAAACTAATTCTAAAGCTTGGGTTAATTGGCGTACTGGAATTATTTATCTCCTTGATCTCAGCTTATCTAAGCAACCACAACCAATACGTGCAGCTGGGAGAACAACATTCTGGCTGCCTTCCGGTGACTTCTGGTGTTCCGCAGGGGAGCGTACTCGGCCCCTTCCTGTTCTTGGTCTACATAAATGATATTGTCAATGCGATTAGCAAACCGGTACAAATTCGTCTATTCGCCGACCATTGTGTTTTGTTTAGAGAAGAAACCTGCGTTAGTGACCAATGCGACCTTAATACAAACTTAAGCAATGTGTTAAAGACGTGCGAACAGTGGGAAATGCTTCTTAATGGAAATAAATGCGTGCATATCCCCATAACGCGCGAGAAAGTTCCCCTAGACAATACATACATTTTAGCTGATGCTTTACTGAAGGTAGCCTCCTACAAATATTTAGGTCTAACATTAACGAGTAACTTATTCTGGAACCTGCATAAAAATAACATCTGCTCTGCCGCCTTCCCGAAATTATGTCTTCTTCGCCACAAGCTCAAGACTGCCCTGCCTTGCGTTAAATATCTCTCCTACTTGTCCTTGATTACGCCAAAACTTGAGTACGCTTCCACAGTTTGGGAAGCCCACACAAAAATTAACATTAAAAACCTAGAAAGAGTTCAAAGAAAAGCAGTTCAATTTATATATAGTAAATTGGAGCCCATCGACTCCCCCACTGCATTACTAAATGCAAACGGCATTGAATTATTACAGATTCGAGGAATGAAAATGCGACTAGAATTTCTATCAGACATAGTTAACCATAGGCTAGCCTTAGACACTGCAGCATACGTTTTCGCCCTGTTAAGCAGACCCACCCGGCACCACCACCGTCATTCTCTCACATCAATTTTCGCAAAGACTCATACTTTTCGGCACCCTTTTTTTTCCACAAACAATAGCCGACTGGATTAATCTAACCGAAGCACCTCTCTAGTGCCCGTGACCTGTACACCTTACCATTTGTGTAAATACTGTTGTTCTGTCATAACGTCTTTTTAGTTGCATCATGACCAAGTTGTTCAGTTGTTATTACAATAGTCCTCTACAAACGTAATTGTGTAAAAACGTGTTTCATCTTTGATTCAATGTTATTTATCTCCGTATTATATGTATATTGCTCATCCTGCTTGGACTTCTTGTCTGTTGTATTTTATAAATAATTAAATAAATAATAAATGCCAAGTGATTTATTCGAGGCGATAGTGATGTTCATGGTCGTCTGATGATTTTACTAAGTCAGTGGATTGAAAGGAGATTAACTGTATCTCCCCCTTCATTCCGTTATTTAGGCTAAGGAGAGGGCACGAGAAAAATGAATTTTATTCACTTCTCTGTACTGCCCTCTCCGCTTTACTGCAGATTGCGTGCAACTTACACCAGTGACCACGAGGAGCACCTAGAAGTGCGACGTTCGTGAGCAGGCTTGCGGCGCGTTGCTGGTATTTATGTTGTATGTGCTGTGAAGGGATTAGTAGAAAGTTATTTACAGTGCCGGTGCATATACTTCAGAATACGCCAGCCATAAACGCTTGCAAACGCTACTGCGTGACGAGATGCATGTGTTCGACATCGCCTTCTGTATTTCACTTTTCTCGCTTATTAGGAAATTGGTTGAAATTTCCATCAAGCACGCGACAGGGACGTTTCAGTAACGTAGTGTCATCATTGCATTGACATCGTCAAAAAAATTAATGGAGTTGAATTTTCCACTGCACAAGTGTATCTTTTAAAGATTTTCATCAGTTGGTTGGAGGACCCTGCTTATGCAAAGGCGGTACAGGCTGGTTCGCGTTTAGAGTAATGTTTTCATAGTAAACTGACCTATTACCCGAAGATGTTGCTTCCTCGAGTAATTAGGTTTCAACCTTTTCTTTTTGTGGAAAATATTCGTTGGTGTATATCACTAGCTTAGCGTACATAATATCTGTGTTAACACGTAGCACTTCAATTGTGCATAAGAGGATGACCACACTTTTCACCATGACGAACTTCGACATGATATGGTTGACGCAAAAATTGTATAGAGGCTATATTATGGTGCATATAAAAAGTATTGAGTCCTATTAACACTGTTATTGTTCCTTCTATAACATGTGTTTCGTTCTTTCATGTTTTGTGCACCTTAGCGTCCCGCCCTTTTGTTGCTTCTGGTACCTGCTGGCGTGCTACAAGAGCCTGTGCGTGATCATGGAATGGTGCACCATATGGGTTTCAAGTGGGCACCTGTCGCAGCAATGGTCTGCACCTCAATGCCGCTAATTTCATGTCCTTTGTTAGAGGCGCAGCATGAAACTTCAGATAAAATGTGAAAGATTGTTTTGCTTGTGTTAAGCGAATAATCGGAACAGTGACTGAGGACCATGAAAGAACTGCACATACATCGTTTCATCACGGCAGAAAGTTAAACAGTGCATTCTTTAGTGCACCTCGAGTGGCCTTGGCCTGTTTTCACTTGATGCTGTGCTCCACATACCTTGTAACGTGACTGAGAGTTCTGGTATTTTCTGCTGTTATCATTGCGCCGGAGGAAGAATACGGGACTCCACGTTTAATGAGCAGGCCAGATGGCTACACAAACCTTTATGTTGACGGTGAAAAGCTGCTGAGAGTAGCCACACTCGGAGAATGCTTGTCTTTTCGCAGCGTTCTTGGTCTTCCACATCGAGTACCCCAAGAAACCTTGGAGAATGCCGACTTTCATCGAAAATGATTTTAGGGGGCTCAACTCCACGAAGCCTCAAATAAGAGCCCTAGAATTATGAAACTTTTTCAAGGCGCACGTAAACTCATTGAGGAGCCATCTCAGCTGGACCAAGCAAAGGGTTTGCAAACGAGACTGAACGGGTTGTCAGCGGATTATTTTGTGAAAACATAGCCTACTGCAACAAAAGGCCAATAATTTACTTGTCGACGCTCGTCCTTGCGTTCCTGGAGCCGTGCGCGTCGCAATTCAACGCACCCGGCCACTCAAGACAAATTTGTAGCTGTCGCGTTCTTACTGCGCCTGAGGAACGTACTGTCACGACACAGCCACGCCGCTAACTTCCACGGCGTTTGAGGCGCGAAGATTGCCGAAGCACTGACTACCTGTGCCACTTGGCATGACAATATTCTTCGCACTATCTAATATTTCTGGATGGCGGTGCCGCCGCAACGAATCTAAGGAAACGAAAAGTGCGGCATAAGGGAGGTGATGTTAATTTAGGAGCAATTTTGCATCTTAAACACTATAGCTCGCTCTACTAAAGACTTCTTCTTTAGCCGGACGAAAATTAAATGCATTTTCTAAAAAAATTGGCAGATCCCACGTGAAGTGGGAATCAAGGAAATGCGAAGCACACATCAGGAACGTAAAATGGATTTTCATTGTTGTCTCGCTATACCGAGTTTGGTACATATGGAGTTACCGAAACGGCCGCAAGAGCACCATGACTGTGGCATGTAAACCATGCCGCTCATGCACGCACGTCATCATTCTAACTTTATGACCTGCCATTTACGTTCTCCATGGAGTCGTGTTGTGCCATAGCAATTTTGGTATACATCCCATTAAAGAAACGAGTGTCATGTACATCATGCCGCTCATGACATGTATGTCACGATTTTCATGTTATGACCTGTCATTTCTTATCGTCATGCAGTCATGTTGTCCCAAACTAATTTTCGCAACATCCCATTAACGAAACGGCAGTATAGCGCCAGGACCTTGACATGTAAATCATGCCGGTCATGACATATAACACGCAAATTACGGCATGCATGTCATAATTTTGGTTTTATGACCTGTCATTTATGGTAGTCATGCAGTCGTGTTGTGCCATAGCAATTTTTTTATATATCCCATTAACGAAACGGCCGCAAGAAAGCCAAGACTATGGCATGCAAACCATGCTGCTCATGACACACGTGTCATGATTATAACGTTCTGACCTGTCATTTGCGTTCCTCATGCTGTCTTGTTGTGCCATAGCAATTTTGGTATACAACCCATTAGCGAAACGCTTAGCATGTAAATCATGCCGTCCATGACATGCATGCCATGCTTTTCATGTGATGACCTGTCATTTATATTCTTCAGGCAGACATGTTGTTGCATACCAATTTTCCTATCCATCCAACTAACTAAACGGCCAGGAGAGCATCAAGACCGTCGCATGTAAATCAAGTCACTCATGACATGCATGTGATGATTTTCGTGTTATAACCTGTCATTTATGCTTGTCATGTAGTCATGTTGTGGCATGCCAATTTTCGTATACATCCCACAACCGAAACACGTGGCGTCTAAATCATGTCGCTCATGACATGCATATCATGATTTTCATGCTATGACCTCTCATTTATGTTCGCCATGCAGTCATGTTGTGGCATACCAATTTTCGTATACATCCCATTAATAAAACGGCCAGGAGAGCACCAAGACCTTCGCATGTAAATCATGTCACTCATGACATGCATATTATGATTTTCTTGTTATGACCTGTCACTTAAGTTTATCATGCAGTCATGTTATGGCATGCCGATTTCCGTATATGTCCCATTAATGAAACGCGTGGCATGTAAGTCATGTTGCTCATTACATGCATATCATGATTTTCATGTTATGACCTCTCATTCATCTTCGCACTGCAGTCATGTTTTGGCATACCATATTTTGTATGTATCCCACTAACCCAATGGCCAGGAAAGCACCAAGGCGGTGGCGTGCAAATCATGCCGCTCGTGACATGCATGTCATGGTTTTCATGTTATGATCTTAATCATAAATTAATGTTGTGCCATACCATTTTTCGTATACATTCCATTAACAAATCGACCAGGAGAGCACCAAGACCATGACATGTAGATCATAGCGCTCATGACATGCACGTCATGATTTCCATGTTATGACGTGCCACTTATGTTCGTCAGGCAGTCATGTAGTGCCATACAAATTTTTGCCTATATCGCATTAGCAAAACGGCCAGGAGAGCACTAAGCCCGTGGCATGTAAATCATGCCACTCATGATGTGCATGTCATGATTTTCATGTTATGAACTGCGCATTTATGTTCTTCAGGCAGTCATGTTATGCCATACGAAATTTCGCATACATGCCATTAGCGAAATGGCCACGAGAGACCAAGATCGCGGCATGTAAATCATGCCGCTCATGACATGCATATCATGATTTTCATGTTATGACCTGCCATTTATGTTCGTCAGGCAGTCATGTGCCATACCATTTTTCGCATACAGCCCATTAGCAAAACGGCCACGAGAGCACTAAGACCGTCGCATGTAAATCATGCCGCCCATGACATGCATGTCATGACTTTCGTGTTCTGACCTGTCATTTATGTTCGTCATGCAGTCATGTTATGGCATGCCAATTTCTATATACGCGCCAATAACGAAACCCGTGGCATGTAAATTATGTCGCTCATGACATGCATATCATCATTTTTATGTTATGACCTCTCATTTATGTTCGCCATGCAGTCATGTTGTGGCATACCAGTTTTCATATATATCCCACTAACGGAACGGCCAGGAGAGCATCAAGACCGTGGCATGTAAATCATGCCGCTCGTGACATGCATGTCATGCTTTTCATATTATGATCTGGCACTTATGTTCACCATAAAGTAATGTTTTGCCATACCAATTTTCGCATACATCCCATTAGCGAAACGGCCACGAGAGCACCCAGACCGTCGCCTGTAAATCATGGCGCCCATGACATGCATGTCATGACTTTCGTGTTCTGACCTGTCATTTATGTTCGTCATGCAGTCATGTTGGGGCATACCAATTTCTGTATATGCTCCAATAACGAAACCCGTGGCATGTAAATCATGTCGCTCATGACATGCATATTATGATTTTCATATTATGACCTTTCATTTATGTTCGCCATGCAGTTATGTTGTGGCATACCAGTTTTCATATATATCCCACTAACGGAACGGCCAGGAGAGCATCAAGACCGTGGCATGTAAATCATGCCGCTCGTGACATGCATGTCATGCTTTTCATATTATGATCTGGCACTTATGTTCACCATAAAGTAATGTTTTGCCATACCAATTTTCGCATACATCCCATTAGCGAAACGGCCAGGAGAGCACAAAATCGTAGGCGGCTAGATAGATAGATAGATAGATAGATAGATAGATAGATAGATAGATAGATAGATAGATAGATTGATAGATAGATAGATAGATAGATAGATAGATAGATACGCTCAAAGTCGCCGAAGTTCTCTAAGAAATGCTTCGCACTTAAAAATCGCTATAGTGAGCATATAAGGCCCATGTGTTCCTTACATGAACGATGTTCCGGTAGTATGCCGGTAGACTTTCCAGCTCTTCACGTCAATTCCCCATAGAAGGTGGGTTCGAGTCCGCCTGGGCACGATAGCCCGGGGACGCCGTCGCGAAGGGTGGCTTTTTATTTGCAGTTTGAATCAAGTTCACTTCTTTCAGAGATCCACTTCCGTTACGGAAGTGCGTCACTGATTTCTTGGTGGACCCCGTCATAAATCTTTTCTGTTAAAAGTTGAACTAGCAGTATCGAAGCTATATCAGATGCAATAAACAGGAGCTCGCTAAGTAAGCTTGCCGCTGCATGGGGAGACCCATAAGAATAGACACCCGCCGAGCAGTCCCGCGCAGTGACACCGCCAGCGCAGAGCTAGGTGTGTCGCTTCTCCATACCAGGACATCACAAAGCATTACACACGGTTGCGGCGACGATACCAACCCTCACTACTGAACCTCACACGAGAGGAGGCTGTTCCACTTCGCCAGCTGCAAACCGAAACTCCCAAATATACACGTCATGCATACATTGTACTCGACTTACTACGCCGACACCTGCCCGGGATGTGGCGCCACCCCCGCGAAATTCTATGTCAGTGTAGAGTGCCCCGCTGCTTGCTTCCCTCCCCTCCCACCAATGCTTAGGTCCACCCGTACCTCAGAGCAGTGGGAAGGCACGCTTCGTGACGGCGTCCCCGTGCTCTTGCGGGCGCTCTTCCGCCATGTCCGGGTTATCGCAGAGGCGGTGGTAGGAGACGAGGAATAGGGGCCCTCCACGTTCTTTTTTCTTCAATAAAAATGTTTTAACCATCATCATCATACGAATAGAGAAGCTAGACGAACGCAAGACGCGTGTACAACTGAAATGTTGACGTCGAATAGCTCCAGTGGGCAGGACGCGAAGGCTGCGCACAGGCGTTCCGTGTTACTGCTAGGTTCAACAGTGCCTATACAGAAGCATCAACATTCGTCTTTGGGGCTAGGCTCAGCCTGCCTAGCTGGGTGCAGTGGCACGTTCACTGGACCGTGAAACCATCTCACACGAGGTGTCTTGTATTGCAGCGCCATCGCAACGCCCGTTTGACAGGTAGCAACACGAAGACACCGAAGCTACAGGCAGAAAAACCGCAGAAGCTGCAGATTCAACTGTGCCCGTTTGACAGGTAGCAACACGAAGACACCGAAGCTACAGGCAGAAAAACCGCAGAAGCTGCAGATTCAACTGTACAGTACTCAGGCAATCTCAACGAAACCAACCGGACGAAATGGCGAAATCGGCAATTACTACGTTTCAGGCATGCGCCGCCCCTGCTCAGGCAACCTCCGCCAAGTTTTAATTCTATATTTCCGAAGTTGTCCTCGCAGGTATTTTTTTTCTCCTCGTGGGGAATTGCTTTCCTTGCCAGCGTATTGCTACGCGGAGGCGTAGACATCGTGGACGCGCATGTGAATTTATATTCCGCGGCGCCGGGAGACAGTCAGGCATTTTTTTCGCTGGGCTTTGTATATCTGTAATATCAACAGTGACGCTGAGGCGTGCCGCTTTCAGGTGGTACTTTATCAAGTGCCTTAGTGTTAATGCAGCATCGAGGCAACTCTTTTTCCCGCGATTTAAAGCAAAATACGTACGCTTTGTTGTAGCTAGCGATGTCATTGTATATATCACAAAAGCAGACAAAACGGGCGGCATTGACCTTCCGGGAAGAACTGCGAATAGAATATGGAAAATAATGGCGTTGCGCGCCGGTTGTACTGACAACTCTACAACACCAAAACTGGTGTTGGTGAACGTCACTTGTGGTTGCAGTGTTGGGTGTCGGCACTAATGGCGATCTAATTTACAACATATATGCTACTATGCCTCAGCATACCTAATTGTGTATCCTTCCATATTACCCTATTCGCTGATGATTGCGTACTGTACCGCAATATATCCAGCAATAGCGATCGTGCTATCCTCCAATCCGATCTGGTCAGCATTATTACGTGGTGTTCTACCCGGCTAATGACACTAAGTGAGTTCAAATCGAAGTTAATGTCATTTTCTCTGTCATAATGCCTGCATACCAACCGCGTAAGTTTTTGATGATGTCGAAATAAAACTTCCCACCACTTATAAATACCTTGCTATGCACTTCCAGCCGGACCTTACGTGGCATTATCGTATTGTAGTCATCCTTGCTTCAGTTAATCGTTCAGTCGGCCTTATCAAATATTCTCTAAGCAATGCTCCTCCTCATATACGAAAGCTCGCCTACCTTCCAGTCGTTCGTCCGAAAATTGCAAACGCTGCATCTGCTTGCGATCCACTTGAAGCCTACCTTATCACGATACGGAATCTCTGCAAAACCGTGCTGCCCCCTTCATTTTTGCAGCTTACTGATGCCATTCTAGCATCCCTGCGCTAAGAGATCGCGCTGAAATAGAAACACTATCGCATTGTCGCCAAGCAGCTAATCTTTCGCTTTTTCATAAACTTTATGAGCATTGAATTCGTTCCGCTGATCTCCTTTAGTGCCCTACAATGAATTCCCTCACCGGGATGATCAGTACAAGGCTGAACGGCCGATGTGTCGCACTCATTTTTTTGAGAATTCATTCGCACCACGCACTATCATTGGCTGGATTCGATTACCATCGCACGTAGCTACTCGGAGTAACATAGAAAAGTTTCAGGAGCTACTGAGTACACTGCTTAAACCCCCTCCTGGCCTAATTGATACATGTTGACTCTTGCTTTTTTATTGTGCCATTCCAATGACTTTTGTTTTTGAGTGCATTTTTTATATGTACTCTACCGTTTCTATGCCTTCTTGTTAATCAATGAAATGTATTTTTGAAAAGTTGTGATGCTTTCTTTTTGTACTGTTCCATTTCGTTCCACGCGCTTACCTGTTTAGGAGTCGTTATCTTATTACTCTTTTATTACCCTACTATCGTAATATCTCCCACTATGTAATACCCTCTTTGAGGGCCTTTAGGGGTATTTCTGATAAAGAAAATAAATACAATAAATTTAGCGATACGTCCGCTTGTTGGCCCGAGAACTTCAAATGAATGCCGCTTATGATATGTGCATCAGCACAATGTGGTGCACGTTTGCCTTTTATGAAAGCCTATTCTCTAACGTGAGCGGCGACGTCACGACGCACTGTGAGCTACTCTTAGGCTTGACAGTGTTATCGACGTGTGTGGTAAGGCCACGTTACTCAATTTTGTGTAAATTGAGTGATTTACTGAGTATGATCAATTTATGTAAATTTATTTCACGCCTACTCGTAACACATAGCTCAAATCCAAGTTACGCTGCACAAGCAAATACTGGCTAACTGTTTCGATACATATGGATTCCAAAAATATGTGGAATCTGCCGGAATGTATTGTCATTCCACTATGGCAGTATAGCGGCTAGGGCACGTGGCTGCTCACTCGAAGGACGCGGGTTGTACGCCGGTTCCGGTGATGGCATTCTAGGTTGAAGCAAGAATGCTAGATGCCGGTGTGCTGTGCGTTTTCCGGGAACGCTAATGAGGTCCTTCCTAAACAACCCCTAGCGCTTGGTTTTGAAAATGGCTGGGTGTGTATGGACGACACCTGAGAAATTCACAGCCGAAATAATTTTTCTAGAAGATTCAATAGGAGGGAAGATAATGCCATCGGGAAACATCCCTTTTCCGTTCATTTTCAACGCTATGAAATATAGGATATCGAGCTCTTGTGGGCCGTACCGAAGGACGTGCCTGCCCACCGCATTACCGCATTACGTCACCAGGCTTCGGCTTCGTGTCACGGTGGTTGATTGCAAGCTCAACTTGGCGAGAGTTCCGGCGGCTCTTCTCAGCACACACTTCTGGCTGCCTGCTCGCTCGGTGACTGGGCTTGGTTGCATGGCCAAGCACCAACTGAATTTTTTTGGGTCCTCCGAAGCCTCCTTTCCGTTCATCACGCATGTTCGGACTCGGAGGTGTTTTGTCAGTGCACTGATTGGCTTCCATGTTACGCATACGAAAGCGTCAGGATAAACTGCACAACTACCAAAGCTAATCCACCTTGTACTGCCTAATCAAAAGTTAGGTAATTATTGATTAGTTATTGTAGAACGGTTAAATATCCTGTCGAGCTCGAATGCGCGACTTACTATGACTATTAAGGAAGATCTCCAGGACTCGAACAAATAGGTGTTGACTCCAAGCCATTTATTGGATTAAAATGGATTAAAACAGGCTGAGTTTCGTAAGGCGGATCAAGATGCGTTAACTTGAGTTCACGCACATTATAAAGGACTGAGGCGTATGAACATTGATGAAACAGGAAATAATGCATTAAGGCAGATTAGCATTGATAAAAGTGGATGACGAGAGATACAGACTGATTTAGATCATTTAAGGATAATTAATTTGTACGACAGTAAATTAACATCATTAAGAGTTATTAAAGCAGGCCAGGGTGGAAGAGGGAGTTAAAGCAATTCAGAACCACCTCATTGGTTCGGTGAATAAATATGTTCTACGGCTAGCGTACGCTGTAATGTTCTACGTGACTCCTCCTGGCAAGAAAGTGTGTTCCACACACGCCGCCTTGGCCACGAGTGGCGCTGCCTAACACTCCCAGGATAATACGTACATAAATGCACAATAAAGTGGACGGGGGCACGACTGCCTTCGTAGCTCAGTCGGTAGAGCATCGGACGCGACATCCGATGGCCGTGGGTTCGGTTCCCACCGAAGGCAGGTTTGTCTTTTCCTCCACTTTAATTCCTTTCTACTTTCTCAACAATTACAATACCAAAAGTAACTTCCCCTGTGCTTTCCTAGGCTTCATTGTCTGTTTGTTCATTCAGTTGTTTAAAACTAGTTAGGTAAGGCATAGCTAAGTTGAGTCAATTTAAAGGCCATATTCGGCGCTTTTTTCACCATGTTCTGATATCAAAGTTTTGCAATGGTACTGAGAGTCCTGTAACAGCCAGGGTCGTTCAGTTTGCTGAGAAATGCACCAATAATTTTAAACAACCAAATGAAAGGCGTGTTCAAACCGAAACCGGAACGGGTAGATGCTCCGTGTAGCATATGCGATGACGTCACAGCCTCCCCACCATCAGGAATATGGAGCTGGTGCTAGAAAAACGCCAATTGCAAGGTCATTGGGCAATGTCTGGAGTTATGCCAGCTTTTCTGAACTTGACAGCGACGACATGAGAGCTGAAGTATCGCCGTTTTGCTTTTGAAGGCCCGCTGGCTCCGGTAGGCAATGTTGAAGGTGTTGACGTTGAAAACACTGGGTGGCCCGCGTGTGAATCCGCTAAAAAATTTTAAAATTCGTGTACAGGAAAACTAAGTTACTTACAACCGCATCACTTTGTATATATTATTACATTACGGAGTACAATATATAGGCAAAATTTTATTGAGATCAGTGCACACTGAAAAATCGCCGGAGTTGCCTAATGAAGACTAAAAACATGAAGAATACCTCAATGAGGACTAATTAAGCTGACGTTACTGCAATCTATATTATGCTCTGACAGAATAATCATCACCAATATAGGGTAATCTTAACTAACCAAACTAATTATTCTAATAATGAAGTCAAGACTGATCGAACTGAGACATTAATTCCAGATTAATTGTGCAAGTACTACGTAAATGATGTCTAATCATGATTAAAATATTTAACCTAGGCTTAATTAGGCTGGTGTAATTATATGTTACATAATTGAGCTTATACACTAAGCAGACATATTAAATAAGATAGGAATAAGTAACCCAGACATAATACTAATAAAGCAAGCCTAATTCAGCTAATACTAATTATTCTATGACAGATCAGGACGGAATAATTATATCAGTCCAGTATAGGCTGTCATTTATTAATTTACCCTAATTAGGGTAACACTAATTGCATAATCTCCAAAGATATGTAAATATAATCACGGGAAGCTAAACTAGGGTAATATAATTTAGTCCCATATAAGTAAACTTGTATTTAGGCGAAGCTTACTTATAAATAACTAAGTTATGACTGGTTAAACCGAGCTTAAGGCATATCTGGTTAGGTATACATCAATTTTACCAATCGGAAATAGTCCAATATTATTTAGACAAGCCTGACTGAGTAAAAGCTAAGCCTAGATTAACTGAGCTCCGACTCATTAATGTAAGCCTAATTAATACATTTAGTAATTCATTAATGCATCCTAATCCGCCTTCGTACAGCCTGAACACTGTAATCCTTCCTAATCCACCTGATCCCCTTTATCTGACATAATCCACCTTAATTTCTCTTAACTATATTAATCCGTTCTAATATGCATGAGTGTACCATAATGCTGTGTAATCTCTCTTAATCCGCCTAAATAAGAACTAATCTGTCTTTATCCGCCTTTTCCAAGAAGGATTTTGGGTTCTAGTCATGGTCTTGAGTTCTAGTTCTAGAATGTGGCGCATTTTAGTCCCGTAGGGTATAAACTCGTTTACAATGACGGATCAATGACTGATTAAAGTCTGGGAATCATTTATCATTTCTTACAGGCTGCTGGCATTGATTGCGAAACGATATTTATGGTCAATTTCGCACCACACCGTTCGTGTCGACGTCGAGGTACTTCAAGGACACCTTCCAATGGAATCTATGAGGCTTGTGCATTAACAAATTCATTTTTGCGTACTTCCAGCAACTACGTTGCCTAGGCGCTCACATGGGAACGAACAGCGATCACTGGGCACGCGCGCGCTATCGGTTAAATGAGCGGGCGAAGCGCGCGCAGATGGTCGTGGTGGGCGCAAGGCGAGTTGGTCAATTTATGTCTGCCATAGGCCAATAGCAGCGATGCACGTGAGAGAGCATATACAAGGAGCATGAGAAGCCTCTGTTTGGTTGAGGTTTCTGACAAAGTGAAAATGTTGTGCCTCGCCAAGGAACGCTACGCGTCGCGGATTACTACAGAAGTTGGATGAGCTGTTCATTACACGGTACGTTCGCCGTAGGGTGTTTTTCACCAAGTCCGTGCGGTGGTGCAGGACCCCTTTGAAAAACGCGTTTCGAAGGGCTTGCACACGGACGCGGTGGGCGCAAGCGAATGGGTTAATTTGTCCGCCTTTAGACAACGGCAGTTATGTGCTGGGACAAGACGTTAGCAGCTACACAGAGAGTGAGAACAGACAGACAGACAAAGGAATTGAAAGAGAGTGAGGAGAAGCGTTCTTTTTTGAGGTCTCCTGAGGAAATTACGACTTCGTGCTCCGCTTGTGGACGTTACGCTCCGCGTGTGAGCAAAAAATTTGATTGAGGCGTTCACTACAGCGTACTCCAGCCGTGAAATGCGTTTTCCAAAGAAGGCTGGGTGGTTGTTCAGGACCCTTTTAAACAGAACCAAAGGCTATCAACATTCTCGGGGCCGTCCGCCTCGGCGTATCATATAATACAGTCGTGGTTCTGGCACTAAGAACCCCTACAGTTGTTATTAGTGCTCTCTTCGAAGCGCTTAGAACAAGAAGCAGCAAGGTTCAGCAAGAATGCTGCTTTAAATCATCGCTACTATGTAGAAACAAATTTTCTCGGCGTGTCAAAGAGATCTAGGATGCCGGCATGCAGATTTTTATTACCAAAACGTCAGCATCACTGTGTAAATTATTTCGCCACATTACGGGCTAAGAGTTGCCTAACACTGCAGGGCCTTATGCTGGGTCATTTGTACATACAATGTCAAAATCATGTCCGGAAACACCAGTCACTTTACTGCTTTAGTTAAGGCGACAGAAAAGTAAAATAAAGCATTTCAGTTTCCTGTGCACAGACACAGCTATTTAAATCGACGATGGCTACTTAAATTAAAGCGCAGACGCGGCACTCATTAATTAGCCGCCGACAGTCACCAGTAAGAACACTTCATCTTGGGGTTCATGCGGGCTCTGTCTGAGCAGCCGAATGCTTTGGCGAACCGTGGGTCGTTCATGACAGGCACCATGCAGCGCCCCTTGCCTATCGCGTATCGCCGTACAACCTTTACGCCGCTGTCACAGTTCGACGCACAGTATGACACGAAAAACGCTTGTTCAGGGGTCAAGGCGACCCCAGCGCTTTCTGGGAGAAGCATCGATCGCTCGGGCAAAGGAAGAGCGTTGAAGGCATTCAGCGTCACCAACATGCCAGCAAAGTCGGCCATGTTCTCCGAGTCCAACTCGTCGTCTACGCCGGCTTGTCGCCTCGGTGGGTCTATCTGCAATCATTTAATGGCAAAGGTTAAAAATTTAAGGGTATGTTCCACTAGTGGTGCAAGGCTGCAGTAACAGCGGGGCTTGATGATCTAGCCTCTTCCTGCTTCTAGAAACTCGATTAAGTTAGTCTATCATGTGTGTCACTTTATTTTACGCGATTTAGATTGCGTGTGAGCATTAGACGTCATTTAAGTGGTCATATTACCTGTTCGCAAGTTAGTAAGATGCTGGAATTTTGTAACGCTTGATTTAACTAAAGAGCACCGCTCGAGCTAATAAAATTATTTATTCCTGTACCCAAATACTGATTCACGAAAATTTTATCACGTGCATACTCAAACGTGCGTATCTATTTAAAATTGGACGTGCTGTCATGCATCAACAAAGTTGAATTTTGAAGAAAATTTCTTGCACACATATGCAGATGGCGATTTGTACGGCTAAATTCAGTGGTTGCCGCGTTATATCAGCCAGGCTGTATGTTATATATGCTGCCGCACTAAAAATTCTGTTATATACATTCTGCCGCAATAAAAAGACTCGATTAGTCTAGAGCACTTTCTCGATTACTTTGACGAAGCTCTAATTGTATTTGTAATCAGTTATTTCTAGGGCAAATTAGGTAAAATGGTAAATGGTTACATTTTTCAGCAGCATGTATACTGGCTGCATAGAGGTACCGGCATAAATGCTCTCTTTTAGAAGTGCTTTCATGTGTGGAGGAAGAGCACCTGATTTTGATCAAATAGTTTACGCCCAAAATCATCGCCGACGCTTACAATGGCAGCGTTCATCCTTTCGTCATAAGTACTTTGCATACCGGCTCAACGTGCTTGTAGAGAACCCAGAAAACTGTTCCAGTGTTTCTTGAAATTAATATATGAGGAGAACGTCAAACAATACTTACCTCATTGTGGTACCTCCGCAGGCACAGCGCTTTCTCCAACAAAAGCTCCTCCGTCATGTTGGTTCCCCAAAATGCCTCGCGGCCTTCGTCGTCAAACAGGAAGCCATTAACCTCAAAGGCATGCGTAATTTCATGGCCGATGGTCTGCGAGGAAAACAAACATTGGTCTGTGTGAGCCTTTGCTACCTACACAATAAGCAGAGACAAACCGCCTGGTATTGCGTTTACGGATTGCGCGCCGTTGCAATCCGTCCTGGTGCAATTCATTGTCTTAGGTCAACCAACTATGCATACTATCGCAAAAGAAGTGCGCCCCATGCTGTGCACATGTCGCGAGAATACTTATGATGAGAGCATGAAGGCTGGCATTCTAAGCGTCGGTGGTGATTTTTGGCGTCACTATACTTAATCAAAAGTAGGTGCTCTTACTCCACACAGGAAAGCACTCCTAAAAGAGAGGAAGTATGCCAGTACCTGTATGCAGCCAGTATGCAGGCTGCTAAAAAATAGATCCGTTTACCATTTTACCTAACTCGCTCTAGAAATTGAATTGAATTGAATTTGAACTTTATTCAGACAATCAATTGTCTGGGATGAGGGGGCTAAAGTCAGATGCAACTGCCTGACAAAGGCCCCCCTACCCATACATTGCTCAGGGGTGGAAAGCCGCGGTACATGTTCAAATGCAGGTAACAAGAAAAGGTAAAAACAAAGGCATACAGGAGATCAAACACAATGAGTAAAATAGTTACTTTCGGTGCACAATAATAATAATGCGTGACATGATAATGTTTATACGAACCCTGATGATGATCAATGTTACAAAACAGTATAAAACAAAATAAGAGGAAAAAAATCAAGAGACGGCAAATGCACAATATAATGGGAATACTAGGAGCTACACAAAAGGTAATCTTTAACATTTTTCTGGAGGCTGTATGTCGAATAGTTGTCCTGAATCATATTGGCGATTTCTCGATTATTATTTAGAAAATGTGGCATTAAACAGGCGAGTGTCTGAGTACCATATTCAGTTCGGAACATAGGGGTTCTGAGTCGATTTTGCCTCAGATGATATTGTGAATGGTAGGATAACGATGATGAGGACAGGATTTGGGGGTCATGCAAAATTTGCCTATGCGTATGCATAGCAAGTCTCAGTTGGAATAGTTCATCTATTCTGAGTATATTAAGCTTTGAAAAGGATGGCGCTGTGTGGTAATTTCGTTTAAGATTTTCGATGCAACGCACAGCTCTTTTTGGTAAAATCAATAATCTATCAACATTTGTTTGAGTAGTGGTACCCCAGATTAGGAGACAGTATTGCAAATGAGAGTGAACGAGGGCATAATATAACTGCAGGTTCAACCATTTAGGGACCAATGAGCTAATATTATACAGTATTGAGATTGACCTGCACATATTTGCATGGATCTTGGTTACGTGAGGTTTCCAGCTCATATTCTCTTCAAAAGCAACACCTAGAAATTTATAACTGGGAATCCGTTCAATAGCGCAGTTTTCAAATATTATACGGACATTATGGTCGTCAGGCTTATTACGGCTATTGAAAATCATATATTTAGTTTTTTTACATTAGGTTGAAGTTGGTTTAGATGCAACCAGTGTGACAGTTCAGTCAGCCATCTATTAGCTACATCTTGAAGTTCAAGTAGATGTTTACCTGAAAAAAAAAGTACTCGTGTCGTCTGCATAGAGAATTATGTCGGGAGTTCGCGGTATGTTCGCAATGTCATTTGTGTAAAGAATAAAGAATAGGGGTCCCAGAATGGAACCTTGCGGAACGCCATATTTTATTGGTTGAGATTGAAAACAGTAGCCATTTAGACTAGTGAATTGTACCCTGTCGGATAAATAACTGCGTATCAAGTTTATTACGATACCCCTAATACCGTAGTAAGGGAGCTTGTGAAACAAAATGAAATGCTTTATGGAATCAAACGCCTTTTTGAAGTCTAAAAATATTGCAAGAGTCTATTGCTCATGATCAATGTTACTAAGTAATTTTTCTTTAATATCCAACAGTGCCAATTCGGTTGATTTCTTTTCACGGAAACCAAATTGTTGCCTTGCAAGCATTTGATGGTCACCAAGAAACTTCATTAGCCGTGATTTTAATGTGTATTCTAAAACTTTGGAAAATAAAGGCAGCACAGAAATAGACCGGTAGTTATTCAAGTCGTCGTGAGAGCCACCTTTATGGGTGACTACCACCTTAGCTATCTTCATGCCATCAGGAAACGTACCAGTGGCGAAAGCTTGATTGCAGATATGCCGCAGTGGGCCACACAGTAAATCGGCGACATGTTTGATTGGTTCTACCTTAATGTCATCGTAACCGGCGGCAGTATTTTTATTTAATGACTTCAGGTACGTAAGTATTTCTGACTGACTACAAGGAGACAGGAAAATATAATTCGCAGAGTAAGAATAAATGCATTTTTGGCAGTCATTTGCTGCGTCACTTGTCTCAGCTGCTGCACCTGAAGTTAAGAAATCATAATTAAATTCATCCGCTAGACTAGCTTCTCTAAACTCAACACCATCGATTGTTAGTGCTGAGGGAAGACAACCTTTTGTTCTTCCTATGAGTGTACGTACCGAGTTCCATGCTTTCCTGGGATTGCAAGAGACATCTGCAAATCGTGCCTGATAATACTGAATACGGGCTCTCTTCAAATCAGAGTTCAATTTGTTGCGAACCTTTTTATATTCGTGTAATACAGATATGTCTCTTATTCTAATGAATTTATGGTATAGTTTATCTCGTTCTCTGATTCTGTTGTAAAGGCCTCTGTCAATCCATGGTCTCCTAGACTTTCCGTGCTTTTTATAGTATTGTAGTGGGAAGGCAGCATCATAACAGCTCTTCACATGTTGCAGGAATAGATCATACGATATATTAGGGTTTTGCTCACTGTAGACAATATCCCAGTCAATACACTTAATACTACCACGAAATGTTGACAAGGCATTGGTATTGAAAGAGCGATATGTAAAAGGAGCATCGTTATCGCTATTTTTTTCTTTCTTAGCTGCACGAAAAAAGCAGAATATTGACAATTAATCACTCAGATCAGTTGTTAGCATACCAGCATTGACGTCGCTTCTGTCATAACTAGTTATGCATAGGTCTAGCAGAGTTCCACTTTCTGTTGTTATTCTGGTAGGCAAACTTATTAGGTTCCTACACGAAAATGATTCAATTACATCTAAAAATTGTCTCCTCTGTGGTGTAAGAAGTAACAAATCAATATTAAAATCACCGACAAGCACAATATGCAAATTTCTCAAGGACGCGTATTCAAACATCGAAGTTATAAAGCACAGAAATTCTTGAATATCCCCAGATGGGGGCCGATAAACTGTGACAATCAGGGACGTAACACATTTAACGGCAATGGATTCATAATGTGCGCTGACACAACAAAATTCGGGAAGCACGGCATAGGAAACGTCTTTTTGTATATATAGCGACACACCACCACCCCTACGATCCGGTCTATGCACGCTTTCATGCTCGTATCCTTCGATGAACACTACATCGGACGGGCAAGAGTACCAAGTCTCAGTGAAGACCAAAAAATCGAACGTATGATCTTAAGAATCAAAGAGTACATCATTTAGCTTGTTTCTCATAATGCGTATGTTTAAATGAAAGATCGACATTCTGTCCGGCTCCTTAAAAGAAGGGCCATGCAGAAAAGATTTAAAAGTTTGAGCGTCATGATATATGGCTTCATGGATGATAGCCATTGTGGGGGAAAACTGGCAATTGAAGTAACGTAAGTGATAGAAGAAACAGATGCTGTCTATGCGCAATGCTCGATCACCAGGCACCTTGCGCACAAACAATTTGCCGTTCTTTTGCCACGAGAACTGATAATTGTGTTCCTCCGCCTTTGCCTTCATTAGCCAGAGAAGTTTCTTGTTATGTGGCGTCAGATTGTCAAGGAAATACACTTTAGAGCTAGCAGTTTTTAATTCGACTTTCTTAGCCATCCACTGGTCACGTGTTGCTCGTGACACGAAACGAACAAGCACGATAGGAACTTTGCCGGTTTTCGCTGGAAGTCTGTGTATGCCTTTGACTTCAGACCTCGTCAGTTCAGGAAGGGTAAGCTTAACTGCTAGTTATTGAGCTTACCGAGCAAATGTTCATTCTGGGTGACAGGCATGCCGTGAATTTCCACATTTTGGCGTCTACTACATTGCTCTAGGGCATTAACCTGCTTTTGCAGATCGTGGACGTTCTTGCTGGTGTCGGACGACTGGGCAGGATGCGCCTGCTTTTTGAGGACTGCAATTTCAGCTGATTGCTTTTGCATTTCAACGAGCACCGCATCATATTGATCAGACAAATGCTGAACTGAGAGCTCCAATTTGTCGGCTGTATTTTTTACTATCATTAGTGAATAACTGGTTACTATTACAATTAGAGCTTCGTCAAAGTAATGGATAAACTGCTGTCGAGTAATCGAGTCTTTTTTTGGCTAGGTTGGCGATAGTGGGCGCCCAGCTGCTGTCTCAACACTCGCCGCAGCAGTAGTCAGCCAGCGGCGTACGACCGCGTTGGGGTGTTTCTTTCCTGGATTGTCGAAAGCGCGCGCCCAGCTGCGTGGCGTCGCCGTAGCAGCACTCGGCGCGTGCTAGACTCCGCCACTCGCCGCAGGGAGCGCCCCCTCGGCCGCAGTCAGTTCGCCGTCAGGTTCTGTGGGTTGGCGATGAGCCGGTGGTTGGGCTATGCGTATCTTTCGTTCTTCTAGGAGAACCATTTCTCTCTCCTACGGAGACACTGTCACAGGAGCATGGGTAGTGATTCTCCAACAAGTAGCTCCAGGGAGTCCGATGGCTAGGTTGTAAGCTTAGCGTCGACATCAGCAGAAGGCTGGTCGACGAAGAGCTCCCTCGACAAAGAGGACGCAGGGTACGAGCGTAATTTAAGACGTGCACGCTCTACACCCAAGTCACTAACTACGAAGACGCAAGAGAAAGCAGAAAGCCGAGAGAGGAACGAGAACGCCGTGCTGCCGTTGCGGTTCTACGGCCACCGCCCAAGTCGCGTGCTACTCGAAAGGCAGAGCAGGCGACGGCAAAGCGGGGAAAAGTGGCATTAACGGCAGCGCTACGACCGTCGCCCAAGTTGGCAACTACAATGGAAGGCGAGCAAGCAGCAGCAAAATGAGCTAGGGATTGATGAACTTTTCGAGATTGATGAACAAAATTTTTGAGATTGATGAACAAAAATTTTTGAGATTGATGAACAAAATGAGAATATGCCTAGGGATTGATGAACTTTTTGCTGCGGCAGCATATATATGACATAATTTTTAGTGCGGCAACTATCGGCAACGCTTTACTCTGGCCATATAGTGCTATCCGCTCCCCAGTTTTAGCACATCTGGTTCGCTCCACTTGAAGTTTGCTTGAAGCTTTGGGGGAAGCTTGTGCCAATCAGGGAGAGTGTCGCATGACACGGACCGCTTGCTGTACTGTCACCTGGTCGTGACGGTAAATGCAGCGGCACAGAGTTGTTCCGAATCAAAAATGGTGGCTTTCAGCAGGAACAATGCATGACGCCGGCGGCGTCCTGGAACGTGATGCTTGCCGCCTGCTGTCGTACAAGCATTGGATGCCTTTGCACTTTGAAAGGGAACTCTGTATTTCGCTTGAAGGTTGTTGGTAATGGAATTGAAGCGGATAACTACAACTGAGAACTGAAGCGAGCTTACAATTGGTGGTCCAGAGGACCGCGTACACCTCATAACTGGGTGTTCGAGGCACGTATACAATAGAAAGGTTAAAAATGAGCACTCTTGGCTTCTCCTATGCCGAAATGACGCAGTATGTTCACGTGTGTGTGTTACGTTGGCAATACCAGCAGTTTGAGCAGCACCGTTTGATAATTTCTGCACCGTGCCGCATGCGTGTCCCCTAGGCATTAACGCGTTTCAGAAAGCGGCGGTCCCAACACAATATGCATGCTGTTGCATTGGAGGTCGGTCTCGGAGGGGAACATGGCGAAGACGCAAACACTACAAGACATGTGTGATTCAGTACGGCCCGCTATCCCGTTCCGGAAAGTGCACTCAGCACCAAGCGGAGAAAGAGGCGACCAACGGCTTCTCCTGATCTGGCAAACACATGGAATGGACTGCGTGTGTTGTCCCTTATTATTTGTAATTGTGTAGCATAAGGTTGCCGAAGGCGTAGACAATATTAGGTCACACCGGGCAACGGAAGCCGTCATTTGCGAGCACTGCAACGCGTCTGGCAAGCCGCAGATAACGTTAGCCATCACTAAGTGCACCCATTTCGACGCGTGGTTTATCGGACCACAATCTGTACATTAGCGCAGCTGGCGACATCAGCACTTGATGTATTGCTTTCTGCCCAGGCTGCATTTCCTGGTTCTTTCGCAATGTAACTGCAGCACGCTGCTGTTTATAAAGAGCGCATCTTTTTAATCGATTGGTTAATTAGCTCTTCGTCGGAGAAAACTATCATCATCAGCAAATGAGTGCGCCGTCACCATTAATCCCCGCCTAGATACCTAGCAGGTACGCTGGGTGGGACAGCAGGCATCCCTCTCATCGCTCGTTCGGTCTGGCGCCGCGGAGAAGCGCTGCGGTAGCAGCGGCGACACACCGACGGCCGAACGCCCTGTCACGCGTGCGATATGGGGATGATGCCGAGGGCTGGTCCCCCGACCTGCTTGCCTTCTCTTCGCCACTCCCGACACTGACTATTGGAGCACGCACCTCCCGAAATGTGCTCTCGCTGTCACTGGTCACCCGCCGCTCGTGAAACGGCCCCCGCTGGGTGGATACTGCCAGAAGATCAAGCGCGAGCCTCACCGCTTATTAGATGGTGACCGGCTATGTTGCTTGCCCTGTGATCGTCGCTACGTTAACGTCATTATTCAGTCGGCTCATGCGCAGTCTTATAGCAAGGGGTGGGAAGGAAGTGCGGGTGTGCAGATAGGAAGGAGGAGCGTGACGGCACTAGCTCCCGATTCCTCCGTCGTCACACCACCGGTGCGTAAGTGCCCCAGTTATCTTTTTTTTTTCATATGAGAGAACTGTCTGCATCTTGGGTTGTTTCGAGCTCTAGCCTCTAAGTATGAGTTCTGCTTCCCCAAACAGATATGTCATCCCATAATCGTGAGCTCTCCGGTGGTCCTTTCAGCCTGATATTTAGAGTTCACCCTTCTTCGTACACCTTCGCACCAACAACGCTACACATAGAGCACGCGGAGAGAAAGAGAAAGCGTGAATTTCATCTCTACCACTTAAGAATGTGTCCTTTACTGCCTAGAAACTTGAATATGGCACTAGCTGGGAATATTTCTTAACTCTAACATACGCAACCTGAGAACGCATATTACCTACGCTTTATGCCTTGAAATGTGCTTTTATTTGACGCTAATCTGTTTTACAACTTGCTTTCTTTGACTAATCATTCATTTCTTAGCTCTTTCTTGTTATTTTTATGTGATTTCATGTTCTACGTTGCTATCCTACGATTTTCCTTCTAAGTTGCTATTTCACGTTCTAGGTTGCTACTAGAGCGGTTGCTGCAGCCGTTACATGCTCAGCACTGCAACTTGCAACACGCCAATAACGCGCCCCAGAAAAACAAAAGATTCTTTGAAGAACAGGATGTTGCAACAAATTCTACAGTGCAAACTGTTAAGGCCTCGTTTCAATGACCAAAATGTGGTGGCGATGGTGCTCGTCATCTGCGCTGCCAACGTCCGTAAACGCTGTAGCTCAGGAGGAGGAAAGCCAACGCCGCGCCTCTGTGGACTTGAACCTAGCACAACGTCATCACAACGTCATCTATCCCTCTCTCTCACCATAGAGTTTCCTACTAAAACACTAGACGGAAATTTGGCGCTGATATCGTGAAGCATCACCGCGCTTGAAACCTTCTGGTGGATTTGTCTATACCAGCTTTTAGCTTCAGTGACGCGTGTGACATTACTACACTTTTTCATTATGCGACGAAGGCAGTGGCTGTAGTGTACGCTCCTGCTAGAAACCATTATACTGTCGTATGTACAAAAGTTATTTTGTGATGATGAGGTGCAATATAGTCTGTTTCGTTGTTTGTTGATGGTTACACTTATTATTTCCAATGGTATTTTCCCTAGCTTTATACGTACATGTGCTGTGTCTCGGGACCTTTATCGATGCGGTCTTGCTGTTTTTTCTATTTCCTTCTCATCAGATGCCACAGAATTTGCAAGCGTGGGGCCGCTTTCACGGATGACATACATTCCTTGTGACAACCCTTACAGAAATATCATATTGGGCCTTATATATATTATATATTGCCAGATATGGACATATAAGCGTTCATATCAGGTTATATACTTCCATATGAGGGTCTCTGTGAGGTCACATACAACCAGACATGATGTATATGGAGCTTCATATGCCATACAAAGCAGCTATATACTTCCATATATGGCTTTATATTGCGCCTTTCATGATATATATGGTAGCAGTATACTCCATATACGACGAATATAAGCCGTATATGGCTTTATATATATAAGATGCCTCAAAAGTCGCATAATGTCAGGTAAGGGTGCAAGTTAAGAGTTATATACAAAGGTGTACTTAAGTTATTTATGTGTCG
>CM023484.1:110232049-110252762 GCA_013339685.2 Hyalomma asiaticum | reverse complement strand
CAGTACTGCTCCGGCCGGAACTTGGCGATTGGTGGATGGCAGCGTTCCAGGCCAGCGCGTGGGTGACACTTCCGAAGACGACGTGGTCCCTCCACGTACTGCTGTAATCTTGTAGGAGCGGTGCCACACAGTTGGTACTCTATGTAAGAATAATTTGTCAGTCCCCGTCGACGAATCATGATACTGTAGACACGAGCATATCGACCGCGACTCGATAACTTAAAGCGGCAAGTTTGTGCAGTTATACCTTACCTGAGATGGCGCGACATTGATTCAATGCCAGCTAATATTGTTCCAGTGAGACATTAGGAGCACCGTCTCTGGTCTCGTTATAGATGTTAACCTATGCAATATAATGACTGGGCACTGGAGAACCAGAGGTGGGTCAGCTTTCAAATCCTTTGCGCGTATTTCCTTCAAGTACATTAGACCAACAAGACTAGAGCTCTTTATTTCTGGTGAACAACAACAAGAACCACAACAACAATAACAACAACAACAACATCAACAAAAAGAAAGAAACGTCCTAATTTGTGGCATTGTAAGGTGAAAGGCAAGTTTCCAGTAAACGAATTTTTTTTCGAGCTCTTTAAATAAAGAATTACGAAACCGCAAGAACACCTGACCATCAAGATATTTGTAACATAAGAGGGGTGCGAGACCCCCCCCCCCCCCCCCCGAAATTTTATGTGCGCTGCGTAATCGCCCTCTCCCCCTAATTTCAACCTTTTCTTTTCCTTCTGCCTGTGATAATTACACACCGCAGCGTATAACAAACTCCGAAACACACCGTATAAAGCCCCCCGAATAATATTTGTCTTTACGTTAGTTTAACAGAAAACCTCAATCAATCCCTGTGCTGCGCGTAGCATTATTGAAGCCGACTGGGCAATGGTAAAACGCACCTCCTAGAGACACGTTTTGGGAATTCGGCCATCAATACCTTAAGAGCGTGCTCCAAAAGCTTTGCTGCCGCGTTATTGGTCAGTTTTAGCGGCTAGAGTAGCAAAATATTTTCGTTATCTATAAGCTAGCCATGGCAGCGCATCTCCCACTCACTTTAAACTTTGAGATTACACCAACTAAATCCTAACCAAATAGTAACAGATATTAATGAACTTTAATGTCGGTAGTTGTTGTACATATGCTAGCACAGAGGGCTGATTGATGGACCATAACCTAGCGGCACACTGCGGGCATTGCCTAAGTCTCATCACCCTTGCAATTCATTGCATGCTGGGAACATTTTCAAGGCAACTGACTTTATTGAACAAGGACTCCTCTTGCTTTTGACATCACGAACTCTCGCAGGAGGACAAAAATGAAAATGAAGGGTATATTTTCACTTTATCAGACAAGTTTACGAACTAACGCCACTAAAATTGAAGAAATAAAAATTGCACCTGCTCCAAAAACGGTTTACAATCATTGCTTTCAATTGGAACATCAGTTACAGTATTATTCATCCTGTGACAGCAGGCTACATACACATTGCACTGCACCTAAAACTCACTTGAAACACATAAAATGGCTTGTACCCGATGTTGCTGCTTGGATGGCAGTTATCATGCCGCGAGGAAAGCTTACAAGGAGATCACCTACAAACAGCGGCAAGTTCTCGGCAAATCCCGTAAAGATGTTGAAGTTATTTTTGCGACGATTGCATGCAGGGCCCTGTGTATTGAATGGGCCAAAGTTGCTTGCTGCGTCTGAAAAAAGTGTGTTGGTGCCAGAGACATTGTGGTTGTGATTGCGCTTATCCCGCTATGCCATTTGGTTACGTTCGCCACGCTAGTATTAATTCAACGCGATCGGAATGCAGCAAAATTATCTCTGCGGAAACCTGCAAGGCGTCCATGCTTTCCTTTAATTTAGCCCGGCAAGAGGCCTTGAGAGCGTTCCTGACCTCCTCGCTTCATCGATTTACAAATTTTCCTTCAAATCTTTCAAGTGTGCGCAGCATTAACATAACCGTGGAAAAATTCGTCAACCTGCTACAAGCAAATCACCCCATTGTGGTACCTTACAATCCATAATCGTAATAACAGAATCTAACAGCAGATCCAAAACGGCGACGTTTTACCCGCATATACAGTTTATATTCGAGAAGCGCAAATTCTGCCGCAAGGAAACGCAATTAGACACTACCAACTGATCGCGACGTCAATACAGCCTGCATTGAATCCCGTCGTACACTGACATTTAAAGTGGGAGAGGTAGTTCTCCAGCTTTCAACGCGTATTTCTCGAAAGCCGAGTCTGCCGGGCTGTTGTAGTGCTTACGGTACTCGGCTGCCTCTCAAAAAACGCGGGTTCAATCCCGGCCGTGGCGGTCGCGTTTTCGATGGAGGAGAAAATGCCACAGACCCGTGTACTGTGCGCTGTCAGTGCACGTTAAAGAACCCCAGTAGCCGTAAATTTCCGGAGACCTCCACTGCGGCTTCAACTCTCCTTTCTATATCTTTCAGTCCTTCACCCCTACCCCCATGGACGCTTAGCCGTGCTCCCGACATGGGCTGCAAAAATTAGAGTCCTTAACTCAACCGAACCACAGTCATTATCATCACAATCTCAAAAGGCGCCGAAAATCATACCCACCGTTGGAAGTCACCAAGGGAAGAGCAAGGGCAACCATGGCGAGGCAAACGGCAGCTTCCATGTTGTCAGAGGTACGCGACCGACGCATTCAGCGGTTCGTTTCAAGGTGCGGGGTTCGGCGGCCTATGTATGCATGTGTCGCGTTCTCTCCCACCGCTCCTTCTCCGGCCGTGTTTCACCACTCGTCCGTCAGACAGCGAACGTCATTGGAAGATAGTGCCTCCGCAATGGCTGAACCGAAAGAAACTCTTTCCCTGTGTACACGTGTCCACGTAGCAACCTTCCCGGTTTTAATGTCCCCCTCTCTATAACATCTCTGTTCGCACGCTCGCCGACGATTGAACCGAATGCTTCTTGTGGCTCCCTGCATTCCTGATGATCTTGTAGGCTTTTAATTCTCGTTTTTCGATGTCCTTCGTACGTGTTCGGTGGACGCAGTGGCACTGAGCAAGTTGCTACGCCAGTTGACCACGCTACCCGCAACAAATGCGTGGTCCTCAGGAGTGGACGCTAGACACCTGATACGTTTGTTTACGGGTAGGGCCGCGATTTGGTTTCCGGAGACACCCCGTGTGACGCGCTCGCAATTCCACCATCGTCGGCATTCTTTCTTTTTGTTTTTAATTTTCGTTTTCCAAGTATCGTGCAAGGGGGAGTACTTGCCCGGATACGCGACGCACTCCGTGTACCGGCTGAGGTCACGTGTGACTCTCCAGTGACGTCTCGAAAGGCTCAACGCGCATTGAAAGTCAATTAACTGAGCCGCCCACGTGCGACTATCTCGCTTGTAAAAAAAGCGCGAGGAGGGAACCTGCAGCGTAACTAGCTGCGCGTCCGGTTTTATAGCCGGGCCACATACGGATCCGCTTTTAGCCAGCGCTGTTGAAATTGACATTAATGTTGCTTCGACCTATGGAATTTGGAGAGGCTGCTCACTTTAGTGGTTGCGCTATCGCCATTCGCTCTCTCTCTTTTTGTTTCGTATCGACACTCTTACGCTGCTTTCCCACTGCGTTCCTTTAATCGAAGGATTGCATTTTAAATGAGAAATGGCGTGCTTGCCTAGCCATTAGGGGAAACCCCCCGCTGCCTTGCGCCAGTGGTACGCACCTGTGGATGGTATGTTATGCTGTGAAAGCCGGAACTTTGGTGCGTGAATTTCGCACCTAGATGTTTTATGGTTCCCTTCTCCTTGTGGCACATGCGCGCGTAACACATACCCAACAAGCCGAGCGAAACACGGAGATATTACTAAGAATATAGGGTGTTCCTGTAGTCAAGTTGAAAGCGTCGCTTTTACAATACCTTGAATTTTGTTTGTCAGGGTTGCTGCTGATTACAACTAAACCGTATTCCAAGACTGCCGCATTAATATACCTGTTGCAATAAAGCTTCCTTCTGATTCGTAATTTCCGCTGTTGTATCACTGATGCAGAAATCTTTCTTCAGAAATTAGGCGCATGCTCTCTCCACTGTGTAGTTTTTTGACAGTGTGAAGTAGTGATATCGATCAGCCTGGCCTGCATTAAAGATACGCATACGTATTTCTGAAAATACGGCTTTCTTCTTTTACCACAAAACGAGGCAGAAAATAACTGAGTGTTAAGTAAATACGCACGTTGTTGCCTCATGCAGCTATTCAGCATGTGACGGGAAACAACCGTTGTTAATTTCTATTAGAGGTGCAAAAATGAAAAAGAAAAAGAAAGCACCTATAGAGACGTCAGAAAATATTGTTCTTGGGAGCTGATGCACATCTTTACTGATGCAGGACGACAGCACACGCCTACAGCGTTTTTGTACTCGTTTTAAGTACGCGTGTTTGAAACTTCCACCTCAAAAATGCACTTTTTATTGAACGCTGCAGAACCATCTTCAGGCAGCGGTAACAGCACATGCAAGCAAGAATCTTTCTCCCCGTTCTCGCAGTTTTAACCCTACACTTAAGACCTTAGGCCCCTTAGGCGTTCCATTCCCTTGAATATTTCATAACCATAACTGCCTATTTTTACATTACTGGTATCAAGTCGTATTTCAATAAAGAGCATCCTTGCTGATCCCACGCATTGCGGGAATCGATGGTGTCATGCGAAGCAGTCAGCGGGGAAATTGGCTACGACGAATTGTTTGGCATCCGGCGAAGCATTACAGGTAATATGAATGGCTTTGTTCAACGTGCACGAGTGGGTGGATGGTCAAAGTGGGTTAACAAGAAACACCAAAACAGAGATTGAATGGTAGCTCATGGTACGGCGTAACGTTTGTACTGTACTGCTCATGCGTTTGTTTTGCCAAGAAATAAGTACAGGTTACGATCAGCCATGGCGTCTCATAAGCGTTGTTCGATGAAGTATTTCTATGACACTGAGCAAGACGTATGTCGAGTGATAACAGCACGCATGTGTTCCTTATTAGAACTGCTATGATATAGCGCTTAACACACTCTAGAAACGTAACTGATGTTACAGAAGCGCCATCGTCCCAACGGCTGGTGCAAAAGGTTTATTATATACACCGTGTGGGAGGAGGCGCATTAGCCTAGTGGTGACGTTCTTACCTGGCATATCAGGATTGCATTCTCGGTGGAGGCGAAAATGCCAGAGGCCCGTGTACTGTGCGTTGTCTGTGCACGCTAAAGAAGCCCAGGTGCTCAAAATTTCCGGATCCCTCCACTACAGCGTCCCTCTGCTTTCTATCTTATTCGGTCCCTTTCCCCTACCCCCACGGACGCTGAGCCGTGCTCCCGACATGGGCTGCAGAAATTAGCGTCATTTCTTTAACCTAACCACAATCAACCCGGGTTCGTATGGCTTGACAGCTTGCTTTTGGAGATCACAGCGCGTTCGTCCGCGTCTGCGTCCTTGTTACATTTCTGTCGCAAGCTACGACAAACGGTATGCCGTTTTTCTTTTTTTAGGGTTGTTCCAATGATACGTGAAATGTCTATTTTAGCTGTTCCTTGATTGAGATAGGCTGTGTAAAATTCAAGCACCAATGCTGTATACGTGCATAGCATGGACAGACCAGTACCGGTACGAGCCGCACGTGGTTGCAGCAGCGTTCAAGGTGACCCCAGCGTTCAAGCAGGCCAGATCAGGGTTGTAAACATCAATAGTTCTGCTTTGTCATACTCTTATTACATGCCATCCAACTTTTGATGATTGATTTGTGGGGTTTAACGTCCCAAAACCAGCTCTGATTATGAGAGACGCCGTAGTGGAGGGCTCCGGAAATTTCGACCACCTGGGGTTCTTTAACGTGCACTGACATCGCACAGCACACGGGCCTCAACATTTCGCCTCCATCGAAATGCAGCCGCCGCGGCCGGGATTCGATCCCGCGACCTTTGGATCTGCAGCCGAGTGCCATAACCACTAGACCACCGTGGCGGGGCACATCCAACTTTTGGTGTACAGTATAGGTGAACGAGACGACCGAGAGAACAGCAAGAAGTTCTCAGTACACGTGCCTCAACATTTAGCCTCGATCGAAATGCTGCCGCCGCAGCGGGGATTCGGTCGTGCGACCTTCGGATCAGCAGCCGAGTATACCACAGCCACTAGACCACCTTGGCGGGGCTTTGGCCATACTTGACTCGTGTTCTGTCTACAACATGCAGTATTCATTTGTGGCTCAAATTTCCCTATTGGCTCCAGAAAAAAAATGACTTACTGCACACTGAGTTCGAGTAAGAAGCTGGCGTATTCTATAGACCATTTACACGCTTATGTATCCCAATTTTTGTTATTTTACCGTCGTGCATAAAATGCAGGACATCTAACCTGTTCACCTAGCCAACTGCACACCCGTAACACCGGTTTAGCATCATCAGAATGTTTGGCGCAGGCTTATGTACATTAAGGAAAATATTTGTTACATAAACACGCTGCTTCCTTCGTTTGATTACTCGCATGACTGTGGTACAAAAAAAAATTACAGCATATCCACGGTGTGAATGATAATGAGTGGGCGAAGCTCGGGAGGTTCATCGTAGATCGTGCCGAGTTCCGGATTAATTTAGTTAACGCGCACGCTACGAATCCTCATGGTTCAACTATGCACAAGTGAAATCTCCCACCGGCACTTCATTGCAAGTCAAGATCCAGTGCCGTCCATTGCAGTCAAGATCCAGTGATATATATATATATATATATATATAATTCGGGGAAGAAGTTCTGTGGGTCCGGTTCAAAAGTAGTTTAGAAACAATTGCGCACTTGCGAAAATCGCACGTTTATTATTCAACGTTTCGGCCGTGGCACGGCCTTCGTCAGGATGAGAAGGCCGTGCCACGGCCGAAACGTTGAATAATAAACGTGCGATTTTCGCAAGTGCGCAATTTGTTTCTAAACTATATATATATATATATATATATATATATATATATATATATATATATATATATATATATATATATATATATATATATATATATATATATATATATAAACTCGCTAGGAGACGCTGCCTGCGCCAACGTTGTCTCTCGCGGGTGAGGGCGCGTTCTCCTTCTTTGCGAGCTGGTAGCGTTCCTCTAAGAAAGAGCGTTTCCGTAGCCAACGCGCGCCTTTCGCTCTCTCTCTGTCTCTCTCTCTCTCACACAAGACAGCAGAGGCACGCGCCGGCAAGCACGCGCCGAGGGCGAGCGCGTGCCTCCCGGCACGCGGGTTACGCCTGACGACTGACGCGTGACAAGGTTAGAATAAGAGGAGCTTCGCCCCTAAAATGAGTGAACCTTGCACTAGTGGCCCAAGGCTAGCGATGAAGGTGAGCACTTGTCTGGTCCAGGCATGTCTCCGGCACACCCGCATTTCGTCGTGGTCTGAGGCCTAGGAAAGCGCTTCGAAAAGCACTGAGAGGCACAGCGAACGTTTCGAACCGCGCTCAGCGTAAAGACGTTTGCGTGGAACCACAGACGGTTGCAGACGCGGCATCCGTGACTTCGGCTTTACGCCGTCCCACCCCTTTGTTATACTACGCTATGCGTTTGTGCATACATTCGCGCCATGAGAGGACGCATGGTCTCGTGGCGCGAAGCTATGCACAAACGCATAGCTTTGCGAGAAGCTGTGCACCGGACAAATCGATGCACATTATTGTCTTCGCGTTCTTCTTCTGTTTGCGCGCGGAACATGTGCGCCCGGCAGCCGCAGTTTTGTCCTTGCAGTAGAGGGCTGTGGGCATGAGCGCAAGTGAAGAAAAAAGCGCGCTTGCTGACGCCACACATTGGGTATCGCATGGAAGAAGTGCACACGCACTCTTGCAGACCATAACTAATGATGATGATAGTTTTGTGATACGCGATCCACTTTACGGCGAGCAAGAAACGATTCTAATTTAAAAGCTCCAGTTATTTTATGTACCAAGGACAAGCATTCTTTGAGCGAAAGACGTCTCGTACTTATCGTGTTGCTAACAACGCCACAATAAAGCTCAACTTATACTAAAAGCCGACAACTCAGTTTTATTACTGCCGCTTCGCGCATTGTCCTAGTGTGATATACTATTCGTTATTATGGCGGACAGTTCAAGGGCCTAATTGCCAGAATGACCTTGTGAGACGAAAATCTCCTCAGCAGGGCCACCAAAGGTATACGAGAAAAGGACTTGTACAGCAAAAGTAAAGCTTGCCGCGGAGCAGCTAACTGGCAGTCATACAGTTAGCCATACGCCTTTGAACAAGTAGGTCGTGACATAAGAGCGTATTATTGTTTTTGTCTATCCCTTACAGACATCTGCACCGCCTCATTCATGTTGTCACAAACCATTCACATATCATGGAATGATGTGATGGCGGACCTGGGACAGAGCGATGACATAACATGCTCTCGACAAGTGCACTCAGTGATCTAAAACAGCAATGACTCCAACGCAAACACTTTTAGATGAACACTTGGATAAGTATTCAAACATGCGTGAGCACAATGAACAGCCATCCTGAAGGGCATGCATGGCGTACGAGCGCATGTAAACACGTTATGGCAAGCACACGAGCACACGGTGAAAAGAGCCACCTACACTTGGGAACTCCGCCAGCTTGCCACTAGGTGCCGACTGTGTTCAATATCGCGGCTCATACCGCCATTGTATATGGAAGTAGCGTACATAATCTTACACAAAGTTCACTCCTTTAACAAGGCACGAGTGCCACTGCCAGATGCCTGATCAATACTTTGGTCTGCCCCGCCACGGTGGTCTAGTGGCTATGGTGCTCGGCTGCTGATCCGAAGGTCGCGGGATCGAATCCCGACTGCGGCTGCTGCATTTCAATGGAGGCGAAATGTTGAGGCCAGTCTGCTGTGCGATGTCAGAGGTCGTCGAAATTTCCAGAGCCCTCCACTACGGCATCTCCCATAATCAGAACTGGTTTTGGGACGTTAAACTCCACAAGAACAAAAAATTACACCATCTCCCCGAAGGGGACCATGGAGTGATGCGGAGCATCGCTGGGAGTTTCAACGGTGCATTTAACGGCGGTGTTTACAGGTTTGCAGTGCTGCTGCTTCCATCACTCAACACCACCAACTTCTTTCATCGGAGAAGGAGGAGATACTACTGCAGCGAAGCGCGCTCGTCTCTCTACCCGCTTTATTTATTGCAGCAGCTGTTAGAGAGAGGGAAAGGAGAGGAGAGTCGCGCATGCGTAGTGTGAGTGCGGACGCCGGTTGACGCGTGACATACTTACTTTGGTCAATACTTTGGTCTCTCGCAAGTTTTTCTATACTGAGCACAAGCATATCCTTTATCTCCTGGGCAATTTTGGCAGTGGAGCTTTTAAAGGACGAAGTAGAACTGCGCCGACTGGCGTTCGTAGTTAAGTGATAACGCAGAAGTGATAAACGACATGCTATCGCGCTTGATCCACTACCGACATTACTGCGTGAGAGTGATTATGCGAAGGACAGTATTTTGGTAAAGACAGAAACTAACAATGAAAGAAAGAAAGACAGAAGGAAGTGAGGAAGGAAGGAAAGGAACAAAGAAAACTCTCCAGTTTCGCACAAGGAAAAAGCTTACTCACGTTTGCCTTCGACTGACACCATTGCCCTTCAGCCTACTGCAATTTGATAATGACAGTGAACTTGACAACAGGATTATATGATAAAAAAAGGTAAAGACAGATAGGATTTACTTTTTACCATATAATCCTGTTGAAAGCTTTCGCGTCATGATCACGCTGTTCAGACGAAAACAGTGATTAGAGTAGTTATCCGTGACACATGGAAGCAGTGGACATGTATGGAAATAAAACACATTAATACGAAACGCAGTCATAAAAAAGTGAGGCTCAGCATTTGCAAGTCTGTAGGAAATAATACTGGGCAATGAAAGTTGCGGTACGATGAGAAAGGTGAAAAAGCGTCTGCGTTGTACTCTGTCCCATTTGCCTCTACCAGGACACGTCGTAAATTTCAACGCCTCCAGGAATGAAGCGTGTTTATTTATAACGCCTCTTGCTTTTCTTTTCGTCTCGATGATTTCTTTGATGACGTGGCTCGGGACGATGCGCTGATACGTATACGTGATCCGACTAATTTCCTTAATTATCTGTGCGTTTTTCATGCGCAGCAGGTGGTGGGAAGTCTTACATACGACGCCAGTGCCGGCATAACACCATCGACGTTTTCCTGTGGATGTTAACCTACCTCTGGGTTCGTGACGATTGTTGCCTTGTGGTCCTGCACACAACCTTCTTTGCCACAGACATTTTCGGAAGCATAAACACGCTGCCATCCCATTATCCCACCGCTGTCTCGTTCACAATGATTCCTACTTATTGCACATACGCAAACGTCTTTTTGCCCCGACACGGTGGTATAGTGACTATCGCACTCGGCTGCTGATCCGAAGGCAGCAAGATCGAATCCCGCCGGTGGCGGCTGCATATAGATGTAGGCGAAACGTTGATGCCCACGTACTGTACGATGTCGGTGCATGTTAAAGAACCCCAGGCGGTCGAAATTTCCGGAGCCCTCCACTACGGCGTCTCGCATAACCATATACCGGTTTTGGGATATAAAAAGCAATCAAACGTCTTATGTAGCATGGCCTGCTTGTCCTCACAAATATATGCTGACAGGTTAGCGTTGTAAGTCACTGGTATAGGGCGCAAAAGTCTTCGATGATGAACAAACTTTATTTAATTAGCAGAAAGATCCTTCTCCCCTTTCAAGCGCGGGGGGAAGGACCCAACCTAGACGACGGCCATGATCCCGTGGGCCTTGGCGGCGTCTTCGGCCTGCCGTATTAAGCGGCCTTGTAATTGCGAGTCAGAGCTGAGGAGCGTGGTATTCCATCCCCTCCCGTCTGGGAATTCGCCTCTCATGGCAGGCCCATAGAATGTGGCTCAAGTCCGCCCTGTTATTACAAAATTTACACTTGTCCGAATGAAGTTCCGGCTCGCAGCGGTTCATTGTTACCGGACTAGGGAACGTATGGGTCTGAAGTAGGCGCCACGCCACCGCCTGTCCTTTGTTCAATGACGAATGTGCGGGAGGATAAATTTTCCTGCTTAGCCTGTAATACTGCGTAATATCTCTGTAAGTGGTCATCCGCTCAAATCGTTCATTGTCCTCCCAGCTCGACCAGGGCAATCCAGAGGCTCGGTCTGTGAGTCCTCGAGCTGTCTGGTGTGCAGCCTCATTAACGGGTAAGGAGTGATTTTTCACATACACGTTTGCAATTTGAGGTGTGGCTTGAGCCTTTGCGCATGCAGAAAATTTTTCTTGCATCAAGGGCTCAAATTCCAATGCGGCAGGCTGCTGACGCACCTTCTTCTCGAAGAGGCGATAAGCGAAGTTAGCAGAGGTAGGGCAACTAGCAGTGGCAACAATGCTTGCTCATTAATTGAAAAAATGTAGAAACCACTTAAAAATATTGATCCCCATAGCCTACACGTGAAAAGATTGTATGCTGCGGTCACTGCTCTGGGTGCTCTCGTTCTCAGGGAATAAGATTTTGCACCTTGAATACGTATGAAAAAAAAATCACGTTTGGCTCTACCCGTGGCGGAACCATGGATCCACTCCGCTTCGTAGCTGCCCAGTTGCGGGTCCTTCAAACAGTTTGCACGAATACTGGACATTTGTTGCATATTACAGTAACATAAAATTTCTTTCCATCAGAAATTTGTGTGTGATCTAAAACATGTAGCTAACTCTTCGTTTGGCATGAGCCATTTCTCGTTCTTAACCCATTATAAACAAATAATGATCTACGCGACCAATTTCTTTTATTTACGGGCCAAATCTCTGGTTACTTCAGAGACAAAGTTCCTACAGGTTCGCGAAAAATGCTTTAATCCTTCAAACATTGCACGAGTGTACCTTTAATAGAACTCAGGGCCAATTGCACAGCGAACTGAACATTTTCTTTTAGCGAAATGAACATGCTGCCACTTAGTAATATGAGACTTGCACTGTCAGTGCTCCAAACAAACTGTTTCATAGCACTCAATTACCTCACGCATTGCCACACAGGCCTGTTATTTCAATACTGTCGCCACACTTGCGCTTGCACTTGTTCTGGGAAGTTCTTTTGCTTTGCCGGCATAGACGACGGTCATCTTTGTGAGCTTCTCCTTGATTTCGACAAAAGGAAACAAAAAAAAAAACACGAATGCGATGTAAAGAACCCATAACACTTCGACGACACGCCTACGCCCTTTGCGCTAGTGAGAAAAGCAATGACAACGGTAGGAAGCACGAAAAAACAACTGCAGTGCATTGTGTAAAGAGCCCTTGTGAATATCCGAAGGAAAGGCGAAGTAGTGCATTGCGAAGGTTGTGCCAAAAGCCTTGAGCCACAACAGCAAACACTGGAACAAGGATCCTGAAGGCTAAAAACCTCCCCGCCCACGGAATTCCCGTCCTCCAACCTTGTAATATTTGTTCCCGCTTCGGCTCCCCTATATGTACATGTCTACAGGAAAGATGCTGTGGCCGGGAAAAGAAAGTGTGCCATCGTATGGTGCAGCGGCTATTAATGCCAAGAACTGAGAATGCATGAAGTGTCTAGACAATCGCAACCCCAGTACAAAAGAAAAAAAAACTGTCAGCGCTGTACATGGCGATGAGGTGCTGCGAAGCATGTAGCTCCAGTAACGTGAAACCTGGGAAAGTGCGAAGCAGTCAGTGAATGTGCCGCTAATGAGCAATTCGCAAACCGTCTGCAAACGGTCAAACCTTGCAAGCGAAACTGAGTTGTCAGCAGGTCGTTTTGTGAGCTGTCCGGTACAGCGAAAGACGCATCATTCGCTTGTTGGCGGCTGTCTTTCCGTCGCTTTAGCAGAGCGCGTCGCAACGCAAATGGCCATACAAGGCAGAACAAGACCCGGGATGCGACGATAGGAGGTGAAGGCTCTGCCAATCACGCCACAAACGCATAGGCGATGCATGGAACAAACGGGAGTTATATCTTCAGTGCACCGCTTTACGATTTGCGTCTAACTGATGTACGGTTAAAGTTAAAGGTGTTTAGCAAGCAAAATTACTCTTAAATTAACATCGCTGATCTTTGACTGCACTGTTGGTTCGCAGAGGTGGTACTGTTATCTTGGAAGGATAGAGCGAAGCAGATTGTAGTGTTAATGGGCACCGGCAGTTGGCACTTCGGTAGCCTCAGCGCGTCGATCGCAGCGGAGACAGCGGCGTGGCTCTGCGGCGTCCTGCCGGCGCGTTGCTTGAGCAAAGTGCGACCCCGGCCGCTACAATGTGTCTTATGTGGCCAGTCGTGTTGCCACGCGCTCTGCTAAAGAAAGGGGAAGACAGCCGCCTACAAGCAAAGGATGCGTCTTTAGCGGCAGCGGATTGATCGCAAAGCGATCCGCTGGCAACCCGTTTGGTTTCGCTTGCAAGGTTTCACCGTTTGCTGGCGGATTGAGAACTGCCCACTAGCGTTGCGTCACTGCAGTGCTTCGCACATCTCTAGGTTTCGGTTGCGAAAATTGTGTGGGCCCATCCTGGCGGCGAAGTGCAGTCAGACATTATGTGTGCAATTGTGGGCCGATCCTGGAAGCAGCGCACCCATACAGTGTATGTGTAGGGTTGTCGTGTGAGAAGCGTTTCTAACTAGTTTCTGCTAATGCGCCCGGGCTGTCGGCGTCCTAACTCCGACGTTTAGCAGCGACCGACGTTTCCCGTGGAAGTCTCCTCTGTCCAATAATATGACTAGAAAATTCGCAACAATAGAGCGAGTGCGCTCTATGAACTATTATAACTATATAAGCCACACCACGTCTGCGCTGTGTTGGGGAAGCACTGCGAAATTTACAGACACGGCTGCACTGTTGCTACACATTGCACAAAGCTTCGCATGCTTCGTGGCACGTACGTGTAAAGAACAATGCAGGAGAAACGTTGTTTACCTCGAAGGAATCGCTGGTGTGACTTTTCTCCGCAATACACTGCGAGTTTCAAAGGAAGAGAACAATTGTGCAGAAGTCTGCTACATAGTTTTGCACTAGCTCTTAAGCAACGCTCACAAGTATTTGCTTCGCGCTATTGTGAGATGCCTGAACAAAAAGCATTTCAAGATCGCATTTGAAAACCATCTACAAAAGCGGTGCAAAGCCTCACCTTCGGCTGCCCTCTATTCGAGTACTTCGATAGCGAGAAATGCGAATGACGGTGACTGTGGGTCTAGGCATCGCATTTTTCATAGCTGCTGCCACATTTACGTGAGTACGTTTCAGTTTCGTACAGGACGCCAGGAATCTTTGCGCAATCTTTCGATCTGACTACTGCGGTGTTTGGCGCGCTTTCTTATTATGGTACGTGACACCGAGTTATGAAAGCTTGGCTGTCCAGGAAAGAGATTTTCAACAGTACTTCAACGACTCGAAATATAAAGAGTTGGGCCCTGCAACACTTTTTTAACACAGCCAACGCTGCCAATCCATCGTGGAGGCATTTGTGAACGTGTTAGTCAGACATTATTACACTGCATGTACCTGGGAATTTGCAATTCGGTCACAAACACGGATGAAAATCTCTTGCTCACCGTTCAACTAATGACATCACAATGGGCACCGGCTAAGGTCGCTTGAGGCAGAACGACAGCATTGGCTCGTTCGGTGGTAGCGGAAGGATCCTCGGCCGTGCCCTAATTGTTCGTTTTCAGTTCAGAAAATAATGAAAATGTATCTTCTTTAGGAACGCGGAAAAAGTCAAGCGACGCAGCCGGTGTTCCAGTAAGGCAGTTTACTGAAAAAAAAGAGAAGGCGATTTTAAGCTGTATTAGGCCGCCAAGACTTATTGATTCATTTCTGGGGTTTTACGTCCCAAAACCAGACGTGATTATCAGAGAGGCCGTAATGGAGGGTTCCGGAAATTTTGGCCGCCTGGGGTTCTTTAATGTGCACTGACATCGCACAGCACACGGGCCTCAACATTTCACCTCGATCGAAAGGCAGCTGCCGCGGCCGGGATTCGATCCCGCAATCGTCGGATCAGCAGCCGAGTACCGTAGCCACTAGACCACCGCAGCGGGGCAGCACCAAGACTCATCGGAAGCGTTCTGTGACTATTCTCAAAACACATTGCCAATCTCCTTTAATAAGCAGGAAGGGTTGATCTCGATCTTGTGGGTTCCTTCCATGAGGGGCGTCAGTGCGTTGATTACGTGCATGAGGCGCCTGCAACATTTTATATTTCGATAGTACTGATAGAGGGCAATGTCCGTCAGCTGTAAACGAAATCCATCTACAGCACATGTGATCCAACTGTGAACTTTCTCTAAAGTTCGCCGCCACTCTGAAATGTGCCAGACTTTCGCATTACATATGAAAAAAATAGTGATGAATTAAAAACTTCATTTTCGCAAGAAAAGAAAAATTCCGGTGAAATTGAAGCCCTCAGTCCAGGGCTCATGTTAGCTTTGCCAGCTTGCCACCTCTGTCAATCGACTTGAGCTGTTCTTCGGGATTGAAGCAGAAGAGTGCAGACCCCACTGGTGTGTCGGTGTATTGCTTACTGGAACTATCATTCTCTTTTGTTTCAGGCCCACGTAACGTGGTAAAGCGTCAGGTTCCCCCGCGTAACGGGAACTTATTTTCGTATCTTGCCCGATAGACGTTCCCGAGTAGACCCAGACTGGGGTACCCTGCAGTTGGCTACAGACAACTGCCTGCTCGGGTCTCTGCGAAGTGCAGTGTAGATCCTCTTTATGGCTGTTGAATTAAGCTCAGCAGTGTCTCGGATTAAAGAAGAAGAAACGCCTCCTTCCGTGAGGAAGCCCGTGCTCACGACTAAGTGCAGCTTGAGTCTATCGAAACTGCAGAAAATAAAAAAGTAGGAGGATCCTTAAGTTCCGTCTTAAACAGTAAAACGCGATAGCATCATTGGACCGCGTTCACATCACCTTCTTATAATATATCCATCCAAATTAGCGCAATCTATAAATGATGGAATTTACTTAGTTTCTTTGTAAAAAGAATGTTTTCTCTTAAACTTAAATTACAGTCTGAGCTATGATGTGCATGGGCTTACTTGGAAATAAATATGAACAGCACAAAGACAAAGACCGCACTTGTGCTACAGCACATCAATTTGCAGATTCTAAGAATGATTAATATTTTTATCTCTTCCAAGTAGTTGCCTCGTTAAAAACAGGAACCCATGGTCGCCAAAACAGTGCAGAGTGGCCGCGAAAGATAAAGGTTCTTAAGGTTTCCTGTTGATGTCACCTTCTTTCGGTGGTCCTGCCTTTTTCTTAGCGTACCTTCACCTGATACGCAATGCGTTAAGAGCAATAAAAGAAATGAAATTCTATGTTGTTGCAGATTTCAAACAGGGAATGTCGCGGGAGCCAACGTTTCGACAAGCGGACTTGTCTTCGTTAGCGGCGTCGCGGGAGCCAACGTTTCGACAAGCGGACTTGTCTTCGTCAGGGCGGCCGCTTGTCCGCTTGTCGAAAAGTTGGCTCCCGCGACATTCCCTGTTTGAAATCGTACCTTGCGATTTGTTCATCGATTCAAGCAACCATCTTCCCCTGAGCTTCTCTTCTATGTTGTTGCAGGGCTCACAGCTCAAACGCATTGCCGCAATATATGCCGCCTGGTGGACCAGGCCCCGTGCTTCAAGCGTGCACAGGAACGGTGAGCCTTTTTTTATATGTTAAGCGTTGAAATTCTTCACTTGCCTGGCACTGGATTTTCAGTATCCGGAATAAAATTCGCATAATAAATATTTTACTATTGCTTATAACCACACCACTTTTAGCGTGCCCGTTCCTTAAATTGAGCCTAAGATTAAGAAGCCTAGCCAGGAAGTGATTGCAGCGACAGTTTTCACCCTATGGGCTAAAAACTGGGCGCTATTATTCAAGCGTATAGTCGGACAGAAATGTGGGTTTTGGTGGAAGCATTCCGGTAATCGGGGTTTTCGGGGTTAAATTTACTAATCTGATACGTAATACACAACCTTCGTTATAACAGTCTTCATCATAACAGCCTTTGTTATAACAGCGGAGCTGTTAGGCTACTCGTTACTCCGTCAGAAATCAGCAGAAAAACTATCCTCATCAGGAAATAAGTGCGCATGCACTTCTGTGAAATGCGTGGCGTTTGCGCCTTCATTACTACGTAAGGGTAAGTGTGCTTCATAGCAGAGGACAACATAAAGAACGCTGCACGTGCCGCATACTGCTACGGCGTCGCCAAGTCGAGCAGGAGTCAAGGCGTAGTCGTCGACCAGAAGTGTGGGCTAATCCTGGAGGCAGAGCACTCTGCGGTATTGGAAAATTTCAGGCGCCGCGAAAAGTTGCGGGTTTGATCCGAGCTGCCGCGGCGTTTCGTAGCGTAGCATATCCTCGCAGAGCGTAGCAAAAGGGTGAATAAAGGAAGAGAGAGTTAGGAGGAGGGAGCAGAGTAAAGCGTACGATAGCCTTGTAGAGTGGTTATTGGCCGTGAGATCGAACAGAGTCGGCCCCTAGCGGCCAGCGTACCAAGCTCCAAAGTGTGGATGACTCCTTGCGTCGTCTGCTAGCCACTGCATGTTTACATGCGCGAATACGCGTCATGTGTATCGTCAGGACGTTTGTTCCTTCGAGTTAATGCTGTGTTGGGCGCTTGCTTGTATTCTAATTCAAGCATACCAAGTTATTTGGACTTGCGCTGCAGTATGCGCACTTTCTTAGGATCACTGTGTGTGAGTTTACTGAGAGCGTGCTATATCATAGTGGCAATCATCGCCGGTCCGGCACAATTATTTCAGTTAACTGCTTAACGACAGGATGCACTTGGCGCGCATTCCGCCGTAGCGTGAAGGGGAACGATATGAGTGTGGTGAGGAGGGAAGAAGAAGTGGACAGGGCAAAGCATGGCATATATTTATACAGTATAATATAGCAGGGAGTGGGAAAGGAGTGTGAGTGTGAGGAGGAGGGGAAAGCCACCAGCTCCGCTGCTTACTCAGTCTTCGCACAACTAGTGTGGATCTGCGCCTCCTTTTTTGCTTTGGTTTCTTTTTTCTTGTTTCGCTGAAGGTTATCACAAGCTTCTTGAAGCTGAATAAAGTCTTTTGTTTTTACAAATACGATATTCAGAAACTGGAAATAAAAATGAAGGCCACAGCGGTATTCCCGTATAATGAAAATAACGTCTAATTGGTGGATGCGTAAGCAAGTGTGCCCGGCTTCTCGCACTAAAGAAGTGGGTTCGATTCCGGCCGCAGCGGTTGCACTTCGATGGACACGACATACTGGAAGGCAAGAACCTAGTGCCACTATTCAAAAGGGTCGTCGAAATTTCTGGGAGTCTCCGCTACAGCGTGCGTCGTAACAAGAACGTCCTTTTGTCACGAAAACCTCCTTAATGATCGGCGTAACTAAACAATCGGTACTTGTCGGATGTTATACAGGAACGCAAGCTGCTTAGAGGTAGTTCAAGCATATGTGAACAAATGGCGCTTTGTTAAGTGACACTCTTATCATTGCATATTGTGCTGCTTACAAACTTTTAGTTTTACGAACTCCATTCAGTTAATGCGGACCGTAAGTTTGAGATGTGATATTGTACGTTAATTATCATAGATGTAACGGAAAAGTGCCATGCACGTGCTTGAAGCGTAAACCTACAAAGAAACCGTGCAGATTTCTCAGATAACAAAGCTTTTAAGTGGACTCAAAATATGTGAGGTAATGTCTTCAAATCTACCATATTGAATACTTCGGAAGTTGCTTCAGTAATAAGAATTCTGCGTTGGCTGCGCTGCAGCGTGTAGAAGACATTGGAATCTCACCCTCTTAACACGATAGCATTAGGAGATCGCAGAATGTGTCGCATAGGTGTCCACGGCGGGAATAATCATTTCGGACAACCACTATTTCCCGCAGCAACCGACCACGCAAGCCCTCCACCGCTGCGCAGGTGCTTTAGTGAACGAAATCGAACCCATCAAAGTGAAATCCGTAGGAGAAATTGCAAGATACGACTCCAGTAAAACGGACACGTGTGGTAGCTCCGACTTTAATTGACCGCACTAGAAAACATAAATGTCTTACGAGGAAACTGAACTAATTCGTGCATATTATGGAGAACATGCGAATTTTAACGAATATTCTGAGAACACGATACCAACAGAGTGCAATGGCGCTATCGAGTTCCACTTTTAAAGGCGCAGTTTCAGTGTCCTCCAACGTTTATTGTACTCTTCTGTTGCAGTGTAAGTTTTCCAACGGCGTCGGAAGTGGCTGCACTCATGATTGTACCTGCTCATCTTTGCAACTACGGCCTCAGTTCACCACCAAATTACAGCGGAACTGGCACTTGTGTACAGTCCGCTTAATCGGCATAGGGTTGGATTCTTCAATGTTCTTAGAAGAAAGAATGGCTGAGAAATAAAACCGCACGCTCGGAAGCTTCAGTACTTCCATACGCGTGAATTGGAGGGAAAGAAGTATGGAAAATTTGATGCGAAAATGAGTATATTAGTTCTGCGATTGTACTTTCTGCGTCATTTATTAAGCGACCTCAGAGCACATTACTTGGGCTCGCGCTAAGCGAATTCGTCGTGCGTTGTCCGACGTGGCAGTGGGCGCTTTAAGGGACCAGTATTGCATAATAAACGAAGTAATGCAACCTTCGATAGCAGCTTCTTTTTCATGTTTCTTACATCTAAATGTTGTAATCTAAATTCGTGCCCAGGGAGACCACCTCCGCGCCGGGCTCTGATTTCTCTCTTGAGCGCGGTGCGCAGGTGGTCTGAGGAACGTCGCGTTTACAGAGCGGCACCAATGACTAGACGGGTTCCTTTGGCGAGGAGACGCCGTTTTGTATTCTTGATTTGTACCGGAGTATAGCCAGTTGCAAAGATATAGTCCTGTAATGCGCATGGTCCATAGCACGCTGCATATAACACCTTAATTCTGAGTGCTTCCCCCAGGGTGTCGAACAAAACCTCAAAGGAAACCGCTCAGGCACTGGCACACCTGTCGGAACCTCACGTAAACATTAACCGATATTCGAGGAACGTCCGCCGCGGTGGTATAGTGATTTGAGACATGACTAAATCAGTGAGAACAAAACAAGGCGATGGTTGCGCATGTTGCGGATGGCTCAACCAAGCGAAGCTAGTCAATTTGAAGTGTGGCACGGTTTTGCTAGCTCTTACATGGCAACCTACTTAGACTTAGCTCAATTGGGCATGCCTCAATAACCTAATTATACTTGTCTCAGTTAGTGCTGGCTTAACCAGACTTCTCAGTTTAATCATACTTGACTTAATTAGGCTGAAGATAATCGCACTTGTCTTATTTATTCTTAGTTTGTTAGGCCTGACCTAATTAGTGCCAGCTTAATTAAGCTTGGGTTAAATATACTTAGCTTATTAGGCTTGCCTTAATTAGGATTAGCTTAGTTAGGATCGCCTTAGCCCAGTTACCCCAAATATGGTTGGCTATGACGTTACACTTAGATGGGCATCTCGCGCTATGCTGACGAAAGTCAGCAGTGCGCGAGATGCGGGATTGATCTTTACCGCGCACGTAAAATGATAGCGTGTTATCGCGCGGATGTATTGCTAGGCCGTCTGCTACAGTAGTGTCATTTTGCTAACGCGAACTGGAAGACAGGATTGCACCTCGCTCCACCGTCGACCCACATGACGATGCGGTGGCGT
>CM023484.1:110211305-110231949 GCA_013339685.2 Hyalomma asiaticum | reverse complement strand
TCTGAAGTGTTTTTTTTTGTGTTAGCTTTTCGCGGCAGATTTAGTTTCGTATAACATTCCTTTGCTTTCCAGTATAAACATGTTATGTTCCGGACACCATTTATAACGTTGGGGAAGCTTCCTTGATGCATATGAAGAGATGGTCACCGCCTGCGCATCGCCAGTTTATAACAACGCCAATCCGCAGTGATTGTCTTGATTTAGGCTCATTGATGCGGAAGAATGCTGTCAATGCACGGACTTGTTTTCTTTGAACCTAAGAGTAAGGTAGTTGTGTCTTGACACCAGCACCAAACAGTGAGAACTTATGCCCGTTTCGTTCGTAGTGCACAGTAGAGGCCCGTTTACTTGGCATTTTTTCTTCCTTGGATTCCATCCACTTTTTCACAAACGGTGGTATCGTAGCATTTCTTTCAAATCGTGTAAACACAGTAAAGCCGCAAAAAAGTGAATTTATCTGGTGCTCATCTGCAAACGCCGACGAGCTCGCACTTCTTCGTTCAGTTTGTGGGGTGCGTGCCGTTTGCCCAGGGATGAAAGCTGATGCCGCCGCGATGCTCGACAAAACGTTTACTAGTGGTAACTGAACAACACTGTGAAAAGGTAAGAAAATTACAGCATATCCACGGAGTGAATGATGATGAGTGGGCGAAGCTCGGGATGTGCATCGTAGATCGTGCCGAGTTCCGGATTAATTTAGTTAACGCGCATGCTACGAATCCTCACGGTTCAACTATGCACAATGCACAAGTGAAATCTCCCACCGGCACTTCATTGCAAGTCAAGATCCAGTGTGTGTGTGTGTGTATATATATATATATATATATATATATATATATATATATATATATGTATGGGTTTTGCCGGTGAACGCTTCTCCAACGCGAGCAGTCGGTATTTCTCAATCAAGAAACTCGCTAGGAGACGCTGCCTGCGCCAACGTTGTCTCTCGCGTTTGCCGGGGCAGTGTCGAGTTTGCCGGGGAGCGCGTGGCTCCCGGTGCTCGCATCGAGGGCGAGCGCCAGGTGCCACGCGCTCGCCCTCCGCGCGTGCGTGCGCTCCAGCAGGCACGCGCCGGTGGCTACCTACTACTAACTACTACTACTACTACATACATCGGGGACGCACGAAATGGCTGCTAATGGGGAATGAGAGAAAGAAGAATTCGGCTTTTAGTTAACGCGCACGCTGCGAATTTTTTATTGTTCAACAACGCACAGGAGAAATCTCCCACCGGCACCACCTTGGAGGTCAAAGCGTAAGACTGGTTACGCACTACTACGACTACGACGAGGGATGAACGGGTGCCGCTTTAAGGAGCTTCGCCCCTAAAAAACACTTGTGGGCACACTCGCCCCTAACCTTATCCCTGGCGGGGCACATACCTACCGCCCACACTGTAGTCGACAGGCCGCGCACGCACCCCGCGCCAGTCCACCGCCCACTTGGCGCACACTGCTCGAACATCGCCAGTGCGCAGCACGTGTTGGCGAGAGAGCAGCCTGGCGATGGTTGTGATTCCCACAAGCTCGGCAATAGAGAGTTTTAGCAGCGCCAGCTAACCGTACGGTAGCGACGGTAGTGCCGTACCGTCATGGTCTGCACGCGGCTATTTTACTCGGAAAGAGCTGCCTGCACTAGTTGCTCAGTAACCACGGAAACATCATCAGAAGATAAAATTTGCTGGTAAGGCCCTCAGGAGCTCAATTTTCTGCGTGACAACGACGACGGTACGGCATTACCGTACTTACCATACGGTAAGCGGCCGCTGCTAAACCTCTCTAATTTCATGGGCGGGTTTGAGTAATGGGAGTAACGCCGCTTGTTCATGAGATCTATTCGAGCCGCCATTTTTTCAAGTTCTCAGATCATTCTGTAGTCTTTCCTTTAGAATGCGAGACTATAATTAACTAGATAAAACTCTCCGTAAGTGATGACAGCTGGCGGTATTCGCGCTCTCAAAAATTGAATACTTCCAATGGTGGTAGCGAAGATTGAATTGAATTGAGTTTATTTCTCTGTTTACAACATAAAGGAAGCAGAAGCTAAAGGCCATGTGGCCTGACTAAGGCTTCTGCTCCTGCAACAGCCCGGCACGCAGGCCGTACGTAGCACACAAATCAGTACAAAATATGCTGTACAGACTCAACTGAAATAGTCGAAAAAAAAAAATAAAACGGCATGTTTACACACAAGAAAGTAGAAAGATGCGACAGTCGCTAAAGGAAACGTCATGTCTACAGAAAAACTTTGAAAAATTCGATATAATTCAATTAAAGAACGTTTTGTCTTAGACAACTAAAACCTAGATTTGAGACAGAGGAATTGACAATACATAGTGCGCTTTCGTCAAACAAACACAACATTGTGGGAAATGAGAAATGTTTTAAACGAATGATTCGAACCTTCCATGATCTCGTCGTGAAATTCGCGTAGTCTATTAAGTAGCGAAGGCGCTTGGTAGGTCTGTAACTGTTTTCGGTAATTCGTTCTTATCTTCGGTGTTCTCAGATGGTGATGTCGAAAACTGTAGTGCGGATTTGTGGGTACATTCATAACATAATGTGTTCTGTTTTGTTTGATGTGTTGCATCAACTTGTAGTAGTACACTTGGTTTGCTTTTAACATAGAGCACTTTAGAAAAATAGGCTTCGTTCTAAAATTTTGTAAAGGTCCACGATAACCCTCAAATGCACGTAGGACTCCTTTTTGCAGTACTATCAATTTGTTATAATTTTTTTGTGTTGTAGTGCCCCAAATTAATATACAGTAGGCTAATCGGGAATAGAATAGTGCATAATACAATGCAATTTTCAACCCAGGGGGAACAAGGGTACTCAGTCTATATAACCCAGGCAGCACGCAACGTAGGGCCGATATTGGTTTTATGGCGGCAAAGTTCGGCCCATCCACGGCCTAATGTTGCCGACAGCGAGCCAGTATCGGCCACGCCGCCGTCAATGACTGGCAACGTCGGGCTGCTATAGCCGCTGCCCCGCCGATATCGGCAGGCCGTCGACTGTAATCGGCAACATGGGGCCGCTTATGCCGCGTTACTTCCGACATCGGCTGAGGCGATGGCTTTCAACGGCAACTATGGCGCCGATTTTGCCTTTCTACAGACAATATGGGCTGGCCGACGCCATTTATCGGCAACACTGTGCCAAGTATGCCACCTTAGAGCCCCCGTCGGCTAGCCGATAACTTTCTCCGGCAAATGTGGCGCCGATTTTGCCGCTCATCTGAGGAATGGCGAATTTGGCACGATATTTGCCCAGAAAGATTATTTCACAGGAAACATTGAGTCATTTCTGCTGTCCTGGAGGCAACGTCGACTACGCCGCAGCCTTTCATGGTTGATATCGGCCGGGCCTCTTTGGAAGCCTGCTGTATATAGCAATAGAGATCCGATCGAGACAAGCATGACCGAAATTAACTTGAGAGATTTGACGTAAGAATCAGATGTTGAGCTTCATATATTCATGTATATGCGTTTCAGTGCCGGAACATAGCGCACGTGCGTTTTGAGCGGCATATGTGATATTATGTTCGCGCGCATTGTTTTTAATAAGCAGGGCACACAAAAAACATGCATATAAACTATTCATATATACATCTACAGGCTGTTTTGCGGGAACTTTGCGAAACAGGCTGGCGCAACAGTTAACATTAGCCAGAAGGATCGACAAGCATGGTGGAAAATTATCTGACAGCGCATGTCAGAAAATTTAAATTCATAGAAATTGTTCGTGCTTACATCGATGGGCACAACCACCACTCATATGTTCAAAGATAAACAGTCGGAAGCGGCGCTCTATACGACTGACATTTAGCAACCTATGGAAGGAAAGGACATACGGAGGTAACAGCGCAACAGCGAGTGGACAAAAAAGGTCTAGCACAGACATTATGGTGCGCTGAAGCGGAAATAAACTCTCGCAACCGGCGTTATCCTACTGACATTTAGCAGCCTATGCAAAAGAAGGGTATACGGAGCTAACAGCGTGACAGCGAGGGGACAAAACAGATCTAGTGCTAACTTTATATTCCGAGGATGTTAGCTGTTTTTATACACCATGAAATACATAGATCCCTTTTGCATTGCAAATTCAAATGAAGTGCTCTTGTCAAGACCACGACATTTGCGAAAAAGGCAAAAACGAAAAATACAAAGCAGTCATATGGCAAGCATTTTTCATCTCAAAGGTGGCAAACAAATGCACACACGTATAATTGATGTATAGAGAGCTTTTCTGGTGAGTTCTACTAGAGTGTATGTGATCACAAAGTGTTCTTGCGCAGGCGATGTGCGTATTTTATGGTATATAAAAACAGCAGGCATGCACTGAAAAAAAAAGTCAGTTGAAAATCAAAGCTCTCGATCTTCTGTTCTCTAGTTTCTTCATATGTTTGTGCAGGGTCACAGTATAAACCAACCGTCCTGCTGTTGACCACGTGCCCCTCCACTACATTTCATCAGTGCGTTCGCAAAACTAGTTCACTCCTTTAAAAAGCAGCTCCGCAACGCATGTATCGCAGCTCGCATAAGCTCAGGAACAGAAAATAATTGTCTACTGGTCGGGTAAACTTATACCCCATCCTTGGTGTGTGTCGTATTAGCTCACGTCTACATGTTTTCCTTTCCGATGTATGCCAAAAATATGAAATTTATTATAATGCAAAATGCACCTATTTCAACTAATGTGCCGCTTTTAAAATTGCTTTGCAACAGAACCTTTACTCGTGTTTCTATTCTTTTTGTGAACGACCGTTAGTGCGTTCTTTCCATACATATCGAATTCTTTTACACATCGGCCATCGCGGTTACGTTGTACTAGTTAGATGAGAAGAATATATCGAGCTTGACTGCATGCTCTGTGCAGCGAGTGTAGGATTTGTCTCTGACGTTCATATGAGACTATGGTGTCGATAGAAGCCCACATCTGCGTTTTCTAGTACTTAAAAACTAATTTATTTATAACCAAAAAGAGTAAAATAAGGGCGCGAGTAGAGGTTCAGCGCAATAGTGTGTCTGTTCGTTTCACCTGCACCCCTCTGAACCGGTTCACAGCGGTGCACGAGCAGTTTTGAAATTGTGCAGCTGCAGTTCAGTAGGTGCAGGTGCGGCGCGACACAAGAAACGAACGTAGAGGTGCCGACATGGTGCAGGCCTCGCTTTTGTGCGCGGTTGAGAGGTCGCGAACGGCACGTACATGGCCAATCTGCGAAGGCGAGGGAGTTCAAACGGCGCCTACGTCACAATGGCGCGTCTTCTGCTGCCCTCACCCTCACGCCTGCACCAAGCCGGCACCTTCAACGGAGCGGGTGCAGGAAAATCATGAACCAGCGCTGCACCTTTCCAGCACCTTTTGAAACGAACGACGTGGTTCCGAGGGTGCCATCCCTGCACCTCTGAAACGAATGACAAGGTGCGGCACCTCGTGAACTGGTTCAAGGGGTGCAGGTGAATCGAACGGACCCAGTATAGGGGAGAACCGGTCAAGTTTGCCCGCCGACGCCAGCGCTTGCCATTCCCCTGCCGGCAAAAGCGTACAACTGCCGAGTGGTACGACTCCTCCGCTCCCTTTCGTTCCCACGCATTTGCGAAGCGCGCGCTGCACGTGAAACTTCCCTCGTTCGTCAATGTCACCCCGACAGAAAGGAGGGAACTACTGCTGCGTCGTCAACTGTCACAATAGCCATGCAAACACGAAGGCGTCGACTCCACCAGTGATATTCTACCGATTCCCAAACAGATCGTTCGAAAAAAGCAGACGACAGGCATGGATTACAGCAGTGCGCCGAAAAAAATCCCACGCTTCCCGCTGCTGAGGTCGGCTTGTGCAGCTGTCGTCTTCACAAGTGTTGATGTGTAGGCATACGGCCGCTGCATGCTTACACTGGCCGCGCACACCAGCGATGCAACTACATTTGCCGCTGGAGATGCGAAGCTCCCGCTTGAGTGGGCACGACAACTACGAAAAAAGAAAAAAAATGCATTGGCCGTTGTTGCACGTCCATTGGCAGATGCAGTGATCTAATTGTTACTGAGTGTGCAGGTACAGCCCGTACCACACGGTGCACTTTCGATAGTGACCTAGATAAAATGCCTTTACAGCAATGGGCTCTTCCCCCGCAGACTGCACACACAAAAAAGTTTTTCTGAAAGCTGGGCGCTCGTCATGTTCCTATTAACAATGCTATGTCACGTTGATGGTACGCACGTCGCTGTTCGTGAACTCGGAAAACCGGCGATGAGAACGGTGATAATTCAAGGAAGGACACGCGAGATAGATGTCAATTTTTGTTGCGGGACAGAAAGAAGCCACAAATAGACCATTTATTTTTGTAGTTTTGCGTACCGCACGATAAATCGAATGGTTGCTAGTAAATTAAGGTATCCCAACTAATAGCAGTCACAGCCAGGGCTGCTTGACCTAAAGCACGAGAAGCGGCCTTACCCATGCATCCAGCAACAAACATAGTGCACAGTAGACACAGCAAACCAAATAAAACAGGTATATAATTATGAACGTACAGAAAATTGTACGTCGTAAACAGCGTCGTCCTTCACTTGCGAAACGCACTTCGATCTCACGAGGACGGCGTCGTCTGCTATAACTTGCTTCGCATCGGCTACATGGCTGAGCAGACGCTGACCTCTTACCAAATTGCTGCCACGAAAAAAATCTTCAATTGCGGCGATCTTCTTAAACGCGGACAGAAGCGTATACATCCTAACCGCGCGCAACGCGAAACTCTCAAAAACACGTGCAGAACGCGTGCAGCGTGCGAGCAAAGCAACGCGTTTTCAAGGCAGGTTGAAGGGGACAGCCCACGGGTCAACACTCGAGTAACCAGTTTTCTCCCCACCATGACTAACAGCGCCCGGCACTGCAGCGCCTCCCACGGCGTGGGTCTCCTCTATGGCGGGGACACCCGCCGGGACTGCATTTGTTAAGTGCAGCCTGGTGCAGCCTATGGAGTATGCTTGTATGCATGTGTTCTCTTGCTAGCTACCTGTAGCATAGAATTTCGCAGAGGCTGAACCACCCACTCTAGCTAAAAACGCGATCGAAATGCTGCACTGCACGTAACAAACGTAGCGAGGGCGCGCGGCGTCGCCATTGTGAATTTCTGCAAGTTTCTGCAGCGCAGAAAAACACGTGTTCCCTTCCCACGCGACAAGAAATAGAGGAGACCCACGCCGTGGGAGGCGCTGCAGTGCCGGGCGCTGTTAGTCATGGTGGGGAGAAAACTGGTTACTCGAGTGTTGACCCGTGGGCTGTCCCCTTCAACCTGCCTTGAAAACGCGTTGCTTTGCTCGCACGCTGCACGCGTTCTGCACGTGTTTTTGAGAGTTTCGCGTTGCGCGCGGTTAGGATGTATACGCTTCTGTCCGCGTTTAAGAAGATCGCCGCAATTGAAGATTTTTTTCGTGGCAGCAATTTGGTAAGAGGTCAGCGTCTGCTCAGCCATGTAGCCGATGCGAAGCAAGTTATAGCAGACGACGCCGTCCTCGTGAGATCGAAGTGCGTTTCGCAAGTGAAGGACGACGCTGTTTACGACGTACAATTTTCTGTACGTTCATAATTATATACCTGTTTTATTTGGTTTGCTGTGTCTACTGTGCACTATGTTTGTTGCTGGATGCATGGGTAAGGCCGCTTCTCGTGCTTTAGGTCAAGCAGCCCTGGCTGTGACTGCTATTAGTTGGGATACCTTAATTTACTAGCAACCATTCGATTTATCGTGCGGTACGCAAAACTACAAAAATAAATGGTCTATTTGTGGCTTCTTTCTGTCCCGCAACAAAAATTGACATCTATCTCGCGTGTCCTTCCTTGAATTATCACCGTTCTCATCGCCGGTTTTCCGAGTTCACGAACAGCGACGTGCGTACCATCAACGTGACATAGCATTGTTAATAGGAACATGACGAGCGCCCAGCTTTCAGAAAAACTTTTTTGTGTGTGCAGTCTGCGGGGGAAGAGCCCATTGCTGTAAAGGCATTTTATCTAGGTCACTATCGAAAGTGCACCGTGTGGTACGGGCTGTACCTGCACACTCAGTAACAATTAGATCACTGCATCTGCCAATGGACGTGCAACAACGGCCAATGCATTTTTTTTCTTTTTTCGTAGTTGTCGTGCCCACTCAAGCGGGAGCTTCGCATCTCCAGCGGCAAATGTAGTTGCATCGCTGGTGTGCGCGGCCAGTGTAAGCATGCAGCGGCCGTATGCCTACACATCAACACTTGTGAAGACGACAGCTGCACAAGCCGACCTCAGCAGCGGGAAGCGTGGGATTTTTTTCGGCGCACTGCTGTAATCCATGCCTGTCGTCTGCTTTTTTCGAACGATCTGTTTGGGAATCGGTAGAATATCACTGGTGGAGTCGACGCCTTCGTGTTTGCATGGCTATTGTGACAGTTGACGACGCAGCAGTAGTTCCCTCCTTTCTGTCGGGGTGACATTGACGAACGAGGGAAGTTTCACGTGCAGCGCGCGCTTCGCAAATGCGTGGGAACGAAAGGGAGTGGAGGAGTCGTACCACTCGGCAGTTGTACGCTTTTGCCGGCAGGGGAATGGCAAGCGCTGGCGTCGGCGGGCAAACTTGACCGGTTCTCCCCTATTGTGCTTTTGCCCAGCAGAAATGCTGTCTTCCACGCTTTGCGACAACCACAAAAAAAAGAAAGCAAAACGCGCATATTCTGCCTAGAAGCAACCTTGCACATGCTAAGCTAGCAGCAACTAAAAATAAAAAAAAAGTATGTGAAGGAGGGGACGCGCGTCGCTTCCCGAACTGACCACCCTCGTCACGGCCCCCTCCCTGCACGTCCATTGTGCGCACCTACAGTTTGCAAAGAATGTCGTTCTGAACCTGCTTTTGGTGGCAGTGGTGGCCCTTCTGAGGGGGAGACCGCGCAGTTTACGGGGAACTTTCCGCGCGGCTGCATTCTCTCGTCGCGGCTGCAGTGCTACCGACATGGAACGAGTTTCAACGGCTGCACGCAGTCTGCCTACGCGTATCGGCGCATGTACCGCATTTATCGATCATCAAGTTGATTGCGCGATTCCTTGGCCAGTGTACCTCCTAAGACAATGCCCATCACAAATGTGACATCGGTCGTATATGAACACAAGCCTGCGCCTTTTGGTGAGGCTACAGTGCCGTCGCTGAATTTGTATTGCTGACACACAGCGCAAGAGTGCACAGCGGATGCCGAAATTCGGTAAGTTGCTGGCCACCTTTCAGAATGGGGCCTGGCACTTTTTGTTGCGATGTTAAACCACCGGTTCCACCTTTATATATTATTTGTGTCGTCAGGTGAGTAGGCTCTATATTTTCGAATAAAGAGCCTACGCACATTGTCCCAAAGCAATTTTACTTCATATAGTTAATCCTGTGCTTGTATCAAACCCCCATTGTGTGGTGACATCCAGTTCTCGTAACATTTCTTTTCCTGCCCGTATTTTTAAAGGTAACGTGATACCGAACACGCGCTCCTTGGTGTTGGACACGTGTGGCACTTCAGAACGCGATGGCATTTTTAAAGTAGCCTTGAAAATATGTTCTTCCTCTAATATCTGCTCATAATGCGCCTTGCACCTATCATTTAAGGACATTTTTGCCTAAAGACCCCATCCTTGGTGTGTGTCGTATTAGCTCACGTCTACATGTGTTCCTTTCCGATGTATGCCAAAAATATGAAATTTATTATAATGCAAAAGGCACCTATTTCAACTAATGTGCCGCTTTTGAAATTGCTTTGCAACAGAACCTTTACTCGTGTTTCTATTCTTTTTCCCTTGGGTATCTAAAGTGACACAAAGCCAAGATGTGGGGGTTGAATATTGAACATAGATTCATTTTATAGTAAAAGGACAACTTTCTTTTGTTATTTTCGAAAGTAGTGCCCGATTATGAGATGTTTCCGACATTTCTTGAATTTCCGCGTTTGTTCATGAGTCGCACACAAATCGCATACAACTATAGTATAGTGCTGATATGCTCCACTGCTGTGCTAACTATTCACGCCTTTTCTCGCAGGTTCCACCCTTGCCGAAGCTTTTCCACTATGACGGTGCAACACGAGAATAGCATATTATCAATGTAGAGTTCACAAAATAAATGAAATAGTGCTTTTCCCTATAAACCTCTCTTGTTGTGTTATTTCTTTTGTTTAGAACGCAGTAATAGAAAGTACAGAGGATCCACTTATCCCCACTTTTTACTGTGTTAATAAAGCTTTCGCGTATGAATGAGAGGCACATTTGCACAAACTACTGTTGGTCCTTCGAAAATGCCTTCGTAGCCCTTCGAAAATGTGAAAACACAAAAATAAGAATTTTTGCAATCCAAACGGCACGACACACGTGGGGTAAACACTAGAAACACCATAGTGGCTGTGAACGGTCGCGCAAGGGGTTTCCCGATGTCGGCGTGGCCGACAACACGCCAAAAAAGCCTGAATGCCCGCAACATCGGCCAATGCTACCTAGCCAAATCCGACCCATTCTGGCTGGCCAAATTTCGCCCACTCTGGCTGGCCAAGTTCGGCCCATGGTGACTTCGCCACAGTGGAGCCATTCTGGCTGGCCGTCATCGGGCAGATGTGGGTGAAAGTAGCGCGAGCGCGATTTGCCGACTTAGGCCCGATATCGCTGCCGACTTTGGCCGACTTCACGCCTACATCAGTCCTGTGTTGGCGTGCTGCCTGGGAAGCAACCAACAGTTTTACTCAATTCTGTTACAGTTTTGTCCACGTGTACGTTCCAGGCCAAATATTCTCGAAACCACACTTCAAGAAATTTTTTACTATTTACCTTCTCTATTACTCTGTCTTCAAAAACAATAGTTGGGTTGCAGTTTCGTGGTTTATTAGTAGGGGCAAATATCATATATTTTGTTTTGGAGGTGTTTCGGCAGTCGTTTTGTGCGTTTTCGTGCGAGCGAAATTCCACTGGATTGAAAGTGCGACTTTGGTAGCTTTTTCAAACATTCATAACACACCGTTGCAAGTGTCGATCTTTGTTCCGGTTTACTAATTCTGAAATACAACCAGATGACATTTGCCTTTTGAATTACCCTCGTGAACATACGCGAAATATTGGGAGTGTATTTTGTGAATGAAGCCAAAACACAAAGTATACTGACCCAAGAGCTCAAGTCCGTTTTCTGTTAGGGCTGTCGTTACCTTGACAGGGAAAATTAGCATACACCATATTGTAGCACAAAGCTAAAATGAAATCATCGTGTGGTGCCGCAGAACTGCCATTTTCGTAGCACCCCAGGTTCTTTGACGCGCACGCAACTCTCCGTAAGCCGGTGCTTTTTACATTTCGCCTCCACTGACAAGCGGCGGCCGTGGTGAAGATTCGATCACGCCACAGCGATCTTGAGTCTAGAAGGCCAAAAACCTAGCTGGTAAGCCGGTGCGGCGGATTTTTCAATAGAAGTTAGCTGTTATTGTGAGAGTATTCCTGTGCTGCACTTATAGTTCACTACCTCTCCCATGAGGCGTCTCGTAAAATGGCTAATTCCTTCGTGGGACGTAGTGTGATCCATAAAAAGGATCTCTTGGCGCTCTCCTTGCCTTGATCGGAGAGCCGCCGAAAAAGAAATTTTTTTTCGTGTCTGTCGTCGTTTCGATTAAAGGGACCCTGAAACGGTTTTGATGATTTTGTGAAAACATGGTGATCCGGAAGAGCGAGTCATTAGGATCATTAGAGGACAGATTTCAGAGCTCTGTGTAAAGTGTGTAATTTGCAATAAGACATTGAACACGCGCATCGCAAAAGATCGCAGCGGCTCGTTGAAATGCGTTTTCAACCGCCCCCGCCTATCGAACGATGGAATGGGAGGGCGCTGATGGGCCCCCTAACAAGTGACGTGCGCGTAATTTTCCCAATCTAACTGCAAAATCGTGCTCCTACAACGTGCTCTTTCGTTTCAGCCAACGGTATCGTGGCGGCATCTGGCGGCGTACACACGAGTCGCCGGCGCTCTATTACAGAGGCTAGCACTGCCGAGGCCGGGGAGCTCAGTAAAGATATCGGGGCGCTATGTCGCTGCGGAGGGCTCCGCAGGGCGGCTGACGCGGGAGGCACAGCCGTCGCTAGCGCGCATTCCGCAGCTGATCGAGTTCAGGAGGACCAGCAGTGGTAAGGAGGAAGGCGACAGAAATAAGCTCATAGCTGCCTTAGCGCATCGTGCTTCGCTTTATTTATGGCGTGAATGATTTCACAATTCTTTTGCCTAATCAGTGACGCAATGTCAAAAAGAAACATTTCAGGGACCCTTTAAGCTTTTATTTGCCAATAAGATATGTCTATTCACCAATGTGCAGATTTTTTCAATGACGTTTTTTTTTTTCGGCTCACATAAGCCGTACTTTTCAAAGCGCGGCCATTTTCACCGCCTAGCCACAGTTCGCTATTGCCAACGGCGGCGGCTGTACAAGCGCGAACAGCTGAAGCGTAACACTCGGATCCTGTTTTGCGGTCCCTCGTAACTAAATTACAGGTCGACGTCGTGCTTACGGTACGAGGGCATGCTACACGTGTGCTTTCGGCGTTCGCACTCGTATCTGGATCCCTGTCCCCACACCACGAGGCGACGCTGGTGCGGTCCGCAGCGCGCCGCTTCGGACTATCTTATATATGACTTGTGGGCGGCGCCATCTTGGACTGTTGGAAGTGTGATTTCGCAACTTTCACTGCCGCGAACTCACACTACCAAAGTCATAGCACGTTGAATAAGTAGGTAGAGTTCCTTTCTTGCGTATTGTACGTGGTAGCCACACCCAATTTAGTGCTACTGAAGCAAAACAGCCCAAGATAGCTGCACTGAAACGGATACGTAAAGAAGCCTACTGCAGATGTGAATCAGCCCCTACTATGAGCGTGACGCCCTATGAGCGTGGCAAGAGTCGTCCACCCAATGAACAGTTGAACCTTCGCCTACTTTGTTGCTTCCTTCTTGAGCGCCAAAAGTACAAGAGATAAAAGGTTGTCCTCTTTGTCGTTTAATGGATGGTTTTCCGTCTGCGCCATTCAACTGTGAAAATCAATTAAAACCTTTCGAAGACCGCAGACGTTCCCAGCAAATGGTTCTCGAGCAATATGGTTTGTTGTACGTTGATATATTGATTACATCACCCTTACCATCTATTGAAAAGTGAGCTGCGTCGTTCTTGGGGATATGAACTACTTCGCCATTTTTGATGCCTCCCGCTACGTTTAAACAACTGAATAATAGTTGTCTTAACCACTTCGTTTCTTTCATTACGATTTAGTCATGTAATGCTTCCCGCATCAGGCGCATTTCTTGCAATAAAGTTTGGGCTGTCTCACCTTTCGCAGAACCGATTTTACGTTGCTTCCTTCGGGTGGTTATGCGTAAGTGCTCGCCAAGGGGTCGATCGCTCTGTAGCTTTATAGCCGTACAGAGTACTTAACATGCATAAAGCAAATTTGGACAGCTTGATTAGGTGAATAACCAAGCATTCCATCCGACAGTATAAAAATGGCATGCTGCTTAAATACCTAATTTTAACCAACGGGCGTTTTCCTCTAGCCGGTGCGCAGATATCGAACATGACTATCCCGCCCGAGTTTAATACCCCGCTAATAAATACGCCCGAATGCCAAGAATACTCACATTGATAAGGTTTGAGTGACACATTAATTTGGACCATCACATGTGATCCTAGCTGGCCTTATGTGGACGTGCAGTTCTCCTAAATCAGCGACTGCTGCTAAATATGGAATGATGTCAATTCCATTCTGATTGTGTATTGTGAACCTTGACATGCAGGTTTGATAGAGCCTGCAGAACTGTCTATGTCGCTGGGGAAGCTTGTAGTTACGCGCGTGACAGGGACGTCACCGGCTGAGTCACTGCTGGCAGTTGCAGTAAGCCTTTCATCTCAAAGGTACGAGGTTCTGTAGACAATACCTATTCGGTGGATCTACTTACATAACTCATCCTTGAAGTTCTGCAACGTTACAGTCTTGTTCATCTAGCTGCACCATTACACGTGCTCCATGAGCACCACGTGTCCAAAAGAAACAATACTGACGCCTCCTGTTTCCCGCCGCGGACCATTGGCGACATTGAGCATCCTACGAAAAGGTGGCACTCCGGGAAGGACAATTGTTGCCCCGAAGCGAAGTTGTTCATGCCCTGTCAGTTAGAATTATCCTTGGGCCCTAAACTCGAACCACGCAGAACGTCCGAATCAATATAAGTCAAATCCAACATTTGCCCCGCATATCGGACCCTGCGTGCTACTGATAACAACAACGCGAATTGGATTGCCTTTCATGAAATCAACTACGAAAATATTTGCTGCAGCAGACTCAGCCACGTTTTCATGAGTTCATTGTGTGTTCCTCGATGCTGTCTTTTAAGTGGATCTGGCTCGTACGGGAAAAACAGAGATTTCCTTATATGCACCAGAGCACGCCTGTCTCGCACACAGGCGCCCGCATATCGTAGAAAACAAACCGGTTTTGAGGGTACGCGAGCAGACGAAGGAGCCGAGCTGCCACAGTGGACAGCGCGTATGTGGGCGCGTGCATCTCCGGCAAGTAAACATTGCAAGCATAAGCTCTCAGGCTCGGAAAAAGTACCCGATTCTGCTACTTCTGCATTCGTGAAGGTGTCTGGCTGCTACTGTGTCATTTACACATGCCAAAACAACCAGAGCTTGAGGAAGAGATGGTTAAGCTCTGTCTGCGACGAGCCTCACAGAGCGGTCTTTTCAGGCCATTCCAGCCATAAAGAACAACGCGGAGATTTGCCGCCAGTGGTTCAATATAGTGAACACGGAAAACTACGAGCCCGGGAAAAATGAGTGGATGAGTACGCTAACATTGTTAATCTACCGCGACGCTCAGCTGTTTCGTTTTACGAACGTAACCTATGTAACACGCAGGGCGACTCCGAGCAATTTCCGAACCAGAGGCGAGCACTGAAAGACGTTTGGCGTGTCCAAGGAAAGAGGCTTGAACACGCCAAAGAGACCAACCTTTTCATTATTTTTTTCTTTTTCTGACCCCGCGGAGATAAACAGCGCCGTGTCGCGGCCAGAGATAATCGCAGCTGGCGCACTGCATGATCAGTCATAGGAAACTGGCTAGTTTGATACAGGTCAGCAGCATTTGCTACTATGAATGCCAGAAAATAAACCTCGTGTTCACGTAGAATGTACACACGTTTGTATTAACGACAATCGTGTGTCGACACAGGTGCTCTTTCAAAGCGCCTGTCATTACGAGACGGTGTTGCAGATTACGTCCGCCACGAGTTGATATGTTCCTCTTGTCGAACTCTTCACCTTTCGTGCGTGTGTTACGCAGGGAAGAGTTTAAAGTGGTATCTGTCCGCTGCGTAGCAATAATGTGATTGTTTTTAAACGTCGGCTTGTTTTTTTCAGCCAGTTTTTTATCAAAAATTCTGGAGTAGCAGTTGTGGTTTCTAACAAGCGAAAGAGGTTGCTATACTGGACGACGCAGCACTGTTGGGGACGATCATTGCGCTCTGTCACGGCGCACCGCAACTCTGCGGACCTCTTAGCGACCGAGCGCTGAAATATCGGGATCGAAACAATATCTGAGGGCCATGGCGTTGTGTGGTCTGTAGCCGCTTGCCAACGCTTGAACGCATATGCCATGAAAATAACCGTTTCGCCGTCCCATGTGTTACAGCGCTCCACACGAAGCCAGCCCGTTCTAAAGTGGTCTTTGCACCCTTTCCGCACTACCTTCGGTATCGGCATACCTGTGGATTTTCTTTGCTATTCCCTTTCCAATGTTTCTTTTCCGACTAAAATTGTTGTTTTGCGTAAACACCGTCGACGCCAATCCTTGCAAGTCTTTCCTCTTTGAGGATCACGCGTGCGCGGACCAAGTTGCCTAATATAGTTACCACCCAGAGAGAAGCAGGCAGTCCGTGCAGACTTCAGGACGCTCACCACACCTGCACCTGTAGTGCTTGCCACGTTATGTTTTGACTGCGCATGTAGTGTAATGTTGCCGCTGCACTTGTAAAATTTCTACATTCTCGTTTAACAATTTCGTCTCGATCTTCCGTTGGCTTAGATGGTTGCTCAGTTTATTTGGGAGAGGGAAATACATCTTCACTAATAACTTACATCAGGAGCTGCTCTACAACAGGAGCGACAGATCATCCAGCGGGGATGAACACCTCACACCAAGCGGCACCAACTCACCTTCCTGCATGCGAGTAGGCCAGCAAGGACGCTCAATAAAACTTATTTTTTTTTCTCTCTCAACCTGTTGCTCCACAATAAAATTTATCCATTCATGCCCTCAGTGCAACAGCACAGGTGGACACACCTAGCATATCTTTGAGGCGCGCGTGATAAACTACAAGCGCTTTAGAACTGTGTGGCAGCCACCTGCAGGAACCTGCGTGTGGCAGCTCAGCGCGTTGTTTCTCCGCGCGTGCAATAGATGCGTGACGTTCAGTCCAAATATGGCGGCACGCATCGAACTCGCTGCGTTCTGGTCTATAATTACGAAGGGAAGCGGGGTTATACTTCTCAGCATAAACGTTGCAGTATTCAAGCCAGCCAATTGACTTAGAGCAGGAGGCAAGCTGCATCTAATTTAGCACACTCAAAGAAGAACTCCTATGCTTAAACTCTCTGCAAGCGTGTCTCACCATTTATATTTACCTGTGCACTTTATCTGTAAAAGAATATCATGCTCCAAGAAAGCGCGGATAAACGTGTGCTCTCATACGAAAGGGTTTTCGTCGACTTACCTTTCACTAAGCAGTGAACGGCGATATTTAGTGGCTTGGTCGTTGGATCGCCTCTCCTTATTTGAACAAACGCATTGGCAGGAATGCTCGTTTTGACAACGGAGAGGCAAGAAAAACGCAGGAAATGGCTGACATTTCTGCCTGTGTATGAGTGTCGTATGATCGATGCCTCGAGTGCGATATATCAACCGCTCTGGGGCTAAATTTCCCTCTTGAAGGCTTGATTGCTAGAAAGGCCGGAACATAACTGATTACAAAATCGCCGCTTCAAATTAAGGCCAATACGAGCAGGAAATACCCGAAAAAATACACCCGTTCTCTGCATTTGGCATATGGTGTAACCAGGCCTCAACCAATAAAAGCGTATCTTCGTTCTTATGCCTGTACAGGATCTCGGTATTATCTAACTCGGGCATGCAGCTACAGACCTGGCAGTGCAAGGATAGATTGGACGGCGTCCCACCTGATAGCGACCTCCTGTGTTCAATTAATCTTTGATTAATACAACGCGCAGTTTGCCCTACATAAAACCGTCCGCAGCTAAAAGGAATCTTATAAACTACACCCATGCGGCAGTCGGTGAAATTGTTCTTGGCTAGGTGCTTAACCGGACAGATATCGGTTCGCTTCTTACCTTCCTTCTGCTCAATTCTTCTATGCACTGCAGCACAAACCCTTCCTAACTTATCGGGAGCCGTAAACACAACATTAACCCCATATTACTTCCCACTTTCTTAAGCCGGTGCGAAACTGCGTGGATGTAAGGAATACTCACGACCTTTTTCTTGTTAATGTTACTCTCTGCTACCGCTTTTGTTCCGGTCGAAATCGACTTCTTAAGACGCTCAGCTACTGTGGCTATGGCTAGTCTAGGGTAACCTGCATCTAAGAGGCGCTCAACCTGCGCATTAAAGCTAATGGTCAAACGGTGCACGCACGACTTCGTTAGGGCTGACTTTAAACAGGACAAGGCTATTCCGTTTTTTACTACTTTCGAATGCTTGGAGTCAAAATTTAGCAACGGCTTAGATGCTCTAGGGGAATACTGCCAACACACGTGATTCCGCTCAAATGACAACGAGATATCTAAAAATTGTATTACGTTTTTCTCCGGTAGTTCTTTCGTAAACGTTAAACCATCTCCATTAAGTTTAAATTGATCGCTTACATAGGTGACGACGGATTCAAATTCATCCTTACTACAAAGTACCAAGTAATCGTCCGCATACCGAAATACCTTAATGATGCGGTCCCCTAAGGCCTCTTTTAAACGGCAGTCAAACTTGCTTAAGTATAGATCACTTAGAATAGGGGCTACCTTTGAACCTATACAAATCCCTGATTTCTGCACATACACGCCTTCCCTGTATCCAACTAATGTTGACGTTAAGTACATGGAAAGAATTTCTAGAAAGGTACCTGTGGAAACTCCGCATCTATCTATGAAACCGGACTCTTGCCCTTGTTCTTGAATACATTCTTTCACGCAATTTAGTAAACCTTCATGCGGCAACGAGTAATACAAATCTTCCACATCCATGCTAAACGCTGTGCAGTCTCCAGGATTCTCCTCTGTTAACAACTGAACTAGAGCCTGAGAATTACGTACATGGAAGGGGTCAGAAAAACTTAAGGAAGTTAAGCATTTCTGTAAATACCTAGCTACACAAACTTGCCACGTCCCTGACTCCGATACAATCGAGCGAAACGGAATTTCTGGCTTATGGGTTTTTGCCGAGAAAAATAATTCTAAAGTGAGCAATTTTGCCTTCTTAACACTGGAAGCAACCTTATCTAGATTATGTTTCAAAAGGAGATCGACAGCTCGTTGTTTTACTACAGAAGGTTTCAGTTTCACAGGTCTAAAATTCTTTTCAACAGCTGCTGAGGCTTTATCAGAAACGCAGTGCAAATATGGCGGCACGCATCTAACTCGCTGTGTTCTGGTGTATAATTACGAAGGGAAGCGGGGTTATACTTCTCAGCATAAACGTTGCAGTATTCAAGCCAGCCAATTGACTTAAAGCAGGAGGCAAGCTGCATCTAAGTTAGCACACTCAAACAAGAACTCCTATGCTTAAACTCTCTGCAAGCGTGTCTCACGATTTATATTTACCTGCCCACTTTATCTGCAAACGAATATCATGCTCCAAGAAAGCGCGGATAAACGTGCGCTCTCATACGAAAGGATTTTCGTTGACTTACGTTTCACTGAGCAGTGAACGGTGATATTTAGTGGTTGTGTCGTTGGATCGCCTCTCCTTATTTGAACAAACGCATTGGCAGGAATGGTCGTTTTGACAAGGAGAGGCAAGAAAAACGCAGGAAATGGCTGACATTTCTGCCTGTATATGAGTGTCGTATGATCGATGCCTCGAGTGCAATATATCAGCCGCTCTGGGGCTAAATTTCCCTCTTGAAGGCTTGATTGCTAGAAAGGCAGGAACATAAATGATGAGAAAATTGCCGCTTCAAATTAAGGCAACTACGAGCACGAAATGCCTGAAAAATACACTAGTTCTCTGCATTTGGCATATGGTGTGTTTGCCAATGCTCTACGAATAGCATAGCCATGAGACGGAGCATAAACGACACGCGTCTTTGGTCCTTGAGGAGCACGCAATGTAGGGCCGATATTGGTTTTATGGCGGCAAAGCGCGGCCCATCCATGGCCTAATGTTGCCGGCAGCGAGCCTGTATGGGCTAAGCCGCCGTCAATGACTGGCGACGTCGGGCCACTATAACCACTGAGCCGCCGATATCGGCAAGCCGTCGACTCTAATTGGCAACACGGGGCCGCATATGCCGCGCTACTGCCGACATCGGCTGACCCGATGGCTTTCAACGGCAACTTTGGCGCCGATTTTCCCATTCTATAGACAATATGGGCTGGCCGCCACCTCTTATTGGCAAAATTGTGCGGATTATGCCACTTTTGAGCCGCGATCGGCTGAGCCGATCACTTTCTCCGGCAAATGTGGCACCGCTTTTGCCGTCCTGTAGACATTATGGGCTAGGCAATCGCGATTTATCGGCAACGTTATGCCAAGTATGCCACGTTAGAGCCCACATCGGCTGAGCCGATAACTTTCTCCGGGAAATGTGGCGCCGATTTTGCCGTTCTTCAGCATCGCCTGAGGAATGGCAAGTTCGCCGCGATATTTGCCTCTAGAAAGAATATTTCACAGGAACAGAAAGATTATTTCACAGCATGCACTAAAAAAATCTGTTGAAAATCAAAGCTCTATTCTGTCCTCTGATTTCTTCATATGTAGTTTGTGGGGATCGCGGCATTCTGCCCTGTTGCCAGTGCAAGGGCGGTTGCCTCTTTCTTCCTCTCCCGCGCCAAACCGGTTCTTCACCGTTCTCTCCACTTTCTCTCCACTCGGCGCGCGCGCCCCTCGGTGGGTCGCGATGATGGCGCCGCGCGCCGAGTCTAGCAGGGCGCGGTGAAGAAACCGTCTCAACGGTCTCTCTCTCTGTGGTAGTCGAAGGGTAAGCACGCATTTCGTTCCTGGTCCGCCGGCTCCTTTGTTTGAGCTCTTTCGGACGGAGTCCGCCGCGGTGCCTGTGCGCCAACAGCGAACGCCTACCCTTACGTTGCCTTCCTAACGCTACGCTGTAGATTGTGCCCGTGCTCGTGCGTGGTCTTACTACGCCGAGGGCACTAATCGAAAGCGAACGCGAACAGAGTTTGCCCATACTCGGACGATCGGGCCCATTGGTCTGCGATCGCACGAGTCCGCAGCATAGTCGCAAGGGACCACTTTTCCCTTCGCGGCGTGTCTGCGCGAGCCTTTGCCCGTGGTGACGTGCTTGCGGCGCCCTTTGAGTGTATTTTGCCTTG
>CM023484.1:110154695-110211205 GCA_013339685.2 Hyalomma asiaticum | reverse complement strand
CTATGTTTAGACTGGCGTAGCTCGTCAAAATTAAGTTGCTTTGACGGGATACAGGATGACACAGGAAGCAGCGGCCGCGACTGCTTGACACTTGACACGTACGCATTCCTGTCTGGTCAACACATGTACGGTGTCCGTGACAATGCTTTCTGTATTTGATGTCGCATACCTTTTCATCGGTATGGTCCATGGTGGTTTGACATAAAGCACATTGAAATGTGATTTAATGTGGTTCTCTGCAGTCGGGTCTCATTGAGCCCGGAAAATGCAGGCTCAGCGACGAAACTGTGCCATTGCTGTCATATTCTCACCTGATTAGCAAGTATGAAATACGGTGAATCAGCAATTTTTTTAACTCCTGTAGACAGCGCTCTCCTGAAACGTATTTCGACAGTGTTTACTTCATCCCTTCATAGGCTTAGTACGTAAGCCAGACGACATCGCTGAATGGCTTTAGAAGCGACACCTGTCCCAGGCAGCACGCAACGTAGGGCCGATATTGGTTTTATGGCGGCAAAGTTCGGCCCATCCACGGCCTAACGTTACCGACAGCGAGCCAGTATCGGCTAAGCCGCCATCAATGTCTGGCAACGTCGGACTACTATAGCCGCTGCCCCGCCGATATCGGCAGGCCGTCGACTGTAATCGGCAACATAGGACCGCATATGCCGCGTTACTGCCGACATCGGCTGAGGCAATGGCTTTCAACGGCAACTATGGCGCCGATTTTGCTTTTCTACAGACAATATGGGCTGGCCGACGCCATTTGTCGGCAACACTGTGCCAAGTATGCCGCCTTAGAGCCCCCGTCGGCTGAGCCGATAACTTTCTCCGGCAAATATGGCGCCGATTTTGCCGCTCATCAGCATCGCCTGAGGAATGGCGAATTTGGCGCGATATTTGCCTAGAAAGATTATTTCACAGGAAACATTGAGTCATTTCTGCCGTCCTGGAGGCAACGTCGACTACGCCGCAGCCTTTCATGGTTGATATCGGCCTCGCCCCGCCACGGTGGTCTAGTGGCTAAGGTACTCGGCTGCTGATCCGAGGGTCGCGGGATCGAATCCCGGCCGCGGCGGCTGCATTTCGATGGAGGCGAAATGTTGAGGCCCGTGTGCTGTGCGATGTCAGTGCACGTTAAAGAACCCCAGGTGGTCAAAAATTTCCGGAGCCCTCCACTGCGGCGTCTCTCATAATCAGAGCTGGTTTTGGGACGTTAAACCCCACAAATCAATCAATCGGCCGGGCCTCTTTGGAAGCCTGCTGTATATAACAATTGAGATCCGATCGAGACAAGAATGACCGAAATTCACTTGAGAGAATCGACGTAAGAATCAGATGTTGAGCTCATATATTCGTGTATACGGGTTTCAGTGCCGGAACATAGCGCACGTGCGCTTTGAGCAGCATATATGACATTCTGTTCGCGCGCTTTGTTTTTCATAAACAGGGCGCACAAAAAACATGCATATAAACTATTGATATATACATCTATAGGCTGTTTCGCGGGAACTTTGCGAAACAGGCTGGCGCAACAGTTAACATTAGCCAGAAGGATCGACAAGCATGGTGGAAAATTATCTGACAGCGCATGTCAGAAAATTTAAATTCATAGAAATTGAACTAGTTCGTACATACATCGATGGGCATAACCAGCACTCATATGTTCAAACAAAGATAAACAGTTACTACTGACATTTAGCAACCTATGGAAGGAAAAGGCATATGGAGGTAACAGCGCAACAGCGAGTGGACAAAAAAAGGTCTAGCGCAGACCTTATGGTGCGCTGAAGCGGAGATAAACTCGCCACCGGCGTCATACTACTGACATTTAGCAACCTATGCAAAAGAACGGTATACGCAGCTAACAGACAGCGAGGAGACAATACTGATCTAGTGCTAGCTCTATATTGAGAGGACAATGAAATACATAGATCCCTTTGTATTGCAAATTCAAATGAAGTGCTCTTGTCAAGACCACGACATTTGCGAAAAAAGCAAAGACGAAAAATACCAAGCAGTCATATGGCAAGAATTTTTTATCTCAAAGGTGGCAAACAAATGCACACACCTATAGCTGATATAGAGAGAGCTTTTCTGGTGAGTTCTACTAGAGTGTATGTGATCACACAGTGTTCTTGTGCAGGCGATCTGCGTATTTTATGGTATATAAAAAACAGCACTGAAAGAAAATCAGTTGAAAATCAAAGTTCTCTTCTGTTCCCTAGTTTCTTCATATGTTTGTGCAGGGTTACAGTACAAACCAACCGTCCTAAGTCAAGCTGTTGTTGACCACGTGCCCCTTCACTACATTTCATCAGTGCGTTCGCGAAACTTGTGCATTCCTTTCAAAAGCAGCTCCAGTACAGCGCAACGCATGTCTCGCAGCTCGCATAAGCTCAGCAACAGAAAATAATTGTCTAGTCGGGTAAACATATACCTCCCTTTTCCACCTCCATGCTCTCTTCTACCACGCAGATACAATAGCCTAATTCCTTAATATGTCCATGCCATTGCGTATAATTCATGCTTTTTTTTTGCTTTTTTGTGTAACGTCCGTTTGTGCATTCTTTCCATACATATCGAATTCGTTTACACATCGGCCATCGGTTACGCTGTACTAGTTAGATGATTAGAATATATCGAGCTTGACTGCATGCTCTGTGCAGTGTGTCGGATTTATCACTGACGTTCGTATGAGACTATGGCATTGATTAAGCAAACATGTGCGTATTCTGATATTTAACAACTAATTTATTTATAACCAATAAGGGCAAAAGAAGGGCGCGTTGAGACTAGTCATCGCAGTATTTCTTGTCGTGCGGAAAGGCAGCACGTGCATGTCTTTCGTGCGCTGCAGAAAATGGCAGAAATTCAAGCAGAATGGCGGCGCCGGGCGTCCTCGCTACGTTTGTTGCGTGCAGTGCAGTATTTCGCTCGCGTTTTTAGCTAGAGTGGGTGGTTCAGCCTCTGCGAAATCCTGTGTTACAAGTAGCGGGCAAGAGAACACATGCGTGCCAGCATACGCCACAGGCTGCACCGGGCTGCACTTAACAAATGCAGTCCCGGCGGGTGTCCCCGCCATTCTGCAAAAATGTTTGCCGCGCAGAAATGCTGTCTCCAGGTTTTGAGACTACAAAAAAAAAAAAGAAAGCAAGAAAAACGAGTGTGCTCTGCCGAGAAGCAACCTAGCACGTGCTAAGCCAACATAAAAAAAAAGTGTGTGGGAAGGGGGGGCGCGCGTCCCCTTCCGAACTGACCACCATTGTCAGGGCCCCCTTCATGCACATCCATTGTGCTCATCTGCAGTTTGCAAAGAATGTGGTTCTGAACCTGCTTTTGCTGGCGTTTGCTGCCTTCGGAGGGGGGGACCACGGGGAACTTTCCGCGCTCTCTCGTTGCGGCTGCATTGCTACCACCGTGCAAGGTGTACGAACGAGTTTCAACGGCTGCACGCAGTCTATCTACGCGTTTATCGTTTATCATGTACCGCATTTATCGATCATTCAAGTTGATTGCGCGATTTCTTGGCGAGTGTACCTCCTAAGACAATGCCCATCCCAACTGTGACATCGGTTGTATATGAACACAAGCCTGTGCCTTTTGGTGAGACTACAGTGTCGTCGCCGAATTTGTATTGCGGACTCATAGCTGTAGAGTGCAGAGCGATGCCGAAATTCGGTAAGTTGCTGGCCAGTTTTCAAAATGGGACGGGGCACATTTTGTTGTGATGTTAAAACACCGGTTCCACTTTATCTATTATTTGTGTCGTGAGGTGCGTAGGCTCTTTATTTTCGAATAAAGAGCCTACGCACGTTGTCCCAAAGCAGTTTTACTTCATGTAGTTAATCCTGTGCTTGTATCAAACACCCATTGTGTGGTGACTTGCAGTTCTCGTAACATTATTTCTTCTTGCCCGTATTTTTAAAGGTAACGTGATACCGAACACGCGCTCCTTGATGTAGGACACATGCGGCAGTTCGGCACGCGATGGCATTTTTAAAGTAGCCTTGAAAAGATGTTCCTCCTCTAATATCAGCTTACAATGCACCTTGCACTTATCATTTAAGGACATTTTTTCCTAACGACCCCATCCCTGGTGTGTGTCGTGTTAGCTCACGTCTACATGTTTTCCTTTCCGATTATGCCAAAAATATTAAATTTATTATAATGCGAAATGCACCTATTTCAAGTAATGTGCCGCTTTTAAAGTTGCTTTGCAACAGAACCTTTACGCACGTTTTTTTCCCCTTGGGTATCTAAAGCGACGCGAAGCAAAGATCTGGGGATTGAATATTGAACGTAAATTCATTATATAGTTAAAAGGAGAAGTTTCTTTTGTTATTTTCTAATGTAGTGCCCGATTATGAGATGTTTCTGACATTTCTTGAATTTCTGCGTTTGTTCATCAATCGCACATAATTTGCATACAATGATAGTATTGCGCTGATGTGCTCCAAAACTGTGCTAACTTTTCACGCCTTTTCCCGCAGGTTACATCCTTGCCGAAACTTTTCCACTACGACGGTGCAACACGAGAATAGCATATTATCAATTCAAAGTCCAGAAAATGAACGAGATAGTGCTTTTCTCTATAAACCTCTCTTGTTGTGTTATTTGTTTTGTTTAGAACGCATTCATAGAAAGTACAGAGGATCCACTTAGCCCCACTGTGTTAATAGTGCCTTCTAAAATGCCTTCATAGCCCTTCGAAAATGTGAAAACACAAAAATAAAAATTTTTGCATTCCAAACGGTGCGATACACGTGGGGTAAACACTAGAAACACCATAATGCCTCTGAACGGTCGCGCAAGGGGTTTCCCCATGTCGGCGGGGCCGACAACACGCCAAAAAAGCCTGAATGCCCTCAACATGGGCCAATGCTACCTAGCCAAATTCGACCCATTACGGCTGGCCAAATTTCGCCCACGCTGGCTGGCCAAATTTCGCCCACTCTGGCTGGCCAAGTTCGACCCATGGTGGCTTCGCCACAGTGGAGCCATTCTGGCTGGCCGTCGTCAGGCAGATGTGGGTGAAAGTAGCGCGAGCGCGATTTGCCGACTTAGGCCCGATATCGCTGCCGACTTTGGCCGACTTCACGCCTACATCAGTCCTGTGTTGGCGTGCTGCTTGGGCTATGTCAAATCAGATGAAATGAAACCGTATTTGATTTCCTTTTTAGAGGAGGAGGCGCGAGTACATGTCGTCGGTACCACTTGACAGAGCATTTCGCGTCCATCGAACTGGCAGGCGACGCCGCCGGTACTAACAGTCACTGCCACCTCAGTTTCAGACATTGCAAAGTACACGAGACACAGCTGGTACATAGCACGCAGCATAAAATATACGAAGCCTATTTTCAATACAAACATGAAATAAAAAGTCTCATGTAAGGCAGATTCAAGCCCGCTGTTCAGCATTCTGTCGTGCGTCATTCTTTGTGTGTTCAGCATTCTTTCATTTGTGTCATTTTTAAACCGACTCTCTTTCCATCGCGGAATATTGTAGGGAAGTGCTTTCTGCCTTTTTGTATAACCGCGTGCCTTTCCTCTGCACGCAGGCGAATAATGTTCGGCGTCGCTGCTGTAAAGTGTTGAAATATTTCCACAATTTTCTTCCATAACAAACCAGCGTATCAATGTAGACACCAAGCATCCTGCTGTGCCTTTAAATATGGTTAAACGCATCTCAAATTCCGAAGGATTGCTAGAAAGTTATGATGCGGCGATTCGTCAATACTTGATTCCTTGTGAGGATTCCTTGTGAGGTCGGACAACGGGCTTGTCAGCGACGCGTAGTCATCAATGAACTCTCGGTAGTAGCCCGTTAGCCCGAGGAAGGAACGAACCTGTCGTTTTGTTCTCGGTCGGGGTGCCTTCTGTATCTTTTCCAAGGTTGCCGACAGCGGGGCCAATTCTCCAGCGCTGACGTTGTGTCCAAGGAAAGATATTTGCTGCATGCCAATTTCGCACTTTCCTGGCTTGACTATCAGCCCGGCCTCAGAAATTCACCGGAAAACTTCCCTGAGGGTACTGCAGTGCTCTTCCCACGTTGCGCTTGCGACGAGCACGTCGTCGTAGTAATACGCAACGTCCGATATGTCGGACAGCACGCGCCTCATGAGCTTCGTGAACACTGCCGGAGCGGCCTTGATCCCGAAAGGCATATATCGAAATTGATAGTGCCCTGTGTCGGTAGCGAACGCTGTCTTGGGCCTTGCATCAGGTGTAAGAGGCACCTGCCAATATCCTTTCGCAAAATCCAGCTTGGAGAAAAAATTCTTGGTGCCAACCGCGGCCAGCAACTCGTCTGATCGAGGGATGGGCTCAGCGTCATCCACCAACACTTCATTTAGCTTGCGGAAGTCGATGCACAGTCTGTGTGATCCGTCCGGCTTTCGTACCGCGATTACGGGGGAATTGAAAGGCGACTCTGATCTTTCGATGATACCCAGTTTCAGCATGTTGGCCACCTCTTCCTCTATAATCTGCCTTACTGCGAACGGCATTGGGTACTGTCGGACGTACACAGGGCGTTCACTGGTTAGCTCCAGTTTGCATTCGGCCAGCTCTGTTTTGCCTGGAAGATCGGAAAAGATCTTCTGGTGCTCTTGAAGCAACCGGGTGACCTCCGCTTTCTGCTGCGTCGTCAGATGTTCGGATACCCTGACGTCCTGGAACGTTTGTGCTTGACGAGGCTGTAAAAGCTCGATGTCCCAGCTTTCCTCGTCTTCGCAGATGACGACAGCCCCAGCTCCAGCAACCTCCGAGTTGCGAGTCCGGTAGCGCTTCAGCATATTAATGTGAAATATTTGGTAGGGTCCCCAACCTCAATTTCATAGTCGACGTCGCCCTTTCTGCTGACAACGTTGAATGGCCCTTTCCACTGCATTAGCGACTTATTGTTGTCAGTGAGCAAGAGTCTTAGCACTTGTTCCCCCGGCTTCTTAGATTGCTTTCGGCTCTTCAAGTTGTAATACTTGCCGTATAGCTCCCCTGCCCTTTCAAGCTCTTAATGCGCCAGCTGGCAGGTGCGCTTCAATCCCTCACGTAACGAGATGACGTACTCGTGCGTGGTCTTGAGCTCTTCCGAAAGGGATGCGTCCGTCCAGAACTCTCTGAGGACCGCTAGCGGCCCCCGCCCTACTGGAACGTTCCGTATGGTCGTTCCAATAATTCCGTATGTTTCCGTAAGACTCATATGGAAAAATATGGAAAATATACGGCAAGTATATGGAAAACTTATGGACTTTGTATGGAAAATATGGTATTATTGGAATACGGAAAGGGACTTTTTCAGTAGGGCGGACACTCCTTCCATACAACTGCTCCAACGGAGAAAATCCGAAGCTCTCCTGCGGTACCTCCCGGTAGGCAAATAAGAGCGGAGCAAGGTAGCGGTCCCAGTCCTTGGGTTTCTCCTGGCGCATGCGCTTTATTATCTGTTTGAGTGTCGCATTAGAACGCTCCACTAGGCCGTTCGCCATCGGATGGTATTGGGTCGTGTGCAGCTGCTTCAGAGAGAGCAGGCGGCTGCCTAGCTTCATTACTTCAGAAGTGAAGTTCGTACCTCGGTCACTTAAGACTTCGCGAGGCACACAGACGCGCGAGAACATTTCCACCAGCGCTTTGGCTACCCTTTCCGTTTCCACGCTAGGCAGCGCAACAGCGTCTGGGTACCGTGTGGCATAGTCGATCATGGTCAGTATATACTTATTGCCCTGAGCCCATCTCGGATTCAGGGGACCGACTATGTCAATTGCCACCTTCTCAAAAGGTGTCGCAATAATTGGCGCCTTAACCAGCGGTACCTTCCTGGTGTGTCCCTTAGGCGCGGTGCGCTGGGAGATGTCGCATGACGCAACGAAACGCTTGATATCGGCCTGCATTCCTGGCCAGAAGAACTCGGTCCTAATCTTCGAGAGCGTCTTCTTCGCCCTCTGGTGTCCTCCCATCGCACTGTCGTGCGCTAGCTGCATTACCGAGCCTCGCAGCTTTTCTGGGACGACCACCTGGGAGAATTCTTCACCCGACTCGGACACGAATTCTCTTTGCAGCAACCCATCTTGCGTGAAGACCAAGTGGCGGTCCCCGTTCTTGTTGCATCTTTCGACGTCCAGGTTACTGAAGCTCGAGCGTAAGGTCCAGTCGTTCTTCTGCTCCACGACCAGTGCTTCCCGGCTAATTCCTGGTGAAACTTGGGGTACCCGCAGCTTTTGTTGTTCCGCTTGCCTGCCGCTTTGCGAGCGCGTAATAACGGGATTTGCCTGAAGTGCTTCCTGCACAGTTGGGCTTTCCCCTGCACTGTCGTCTATGGACTGCTGCTTAATTTCTTTTCTTACGCTCTTAGAAGCGTTTGTGGCAGCAACATCTTGCGTTGCTGGGAGTCTCCAGTACAAATATGGGTCATTGGCCGGTCTGGCACCTTCCACGTTACCCATCACAAGCTCGTATATCGGGCTTTGAATGCATTTCGCCTTTAGCCGGCCTGAATAGTACGGTGTGTCGACATCTATCCACGCTTCAGGCAACATCCGCACAGATCGATCTAAGAGGTAAACTAGTGCCTTTGTCCCAGTAAAATCTTCCTCTTTTACCAGGCTCGTTTTGACTACGACGATATTGCAGCCCGTGTCTCGGAGGACGCGTACCTTCTTGCCTCCCGCCAAGCCAGTGACCACAGGCAGTCGATCAACCGTCTTCATGGACCTTTCCGTAAGACCCGCATTCACAACCGGCACCTTCTCACCGTTCTTCAGTTCTACGAATCCATCTTCAATGCAAGAAGCGGCTGACTCTTTGGACGGTGTGCTTAAGTTCGGCGTGCCTCTCTTCCAGCACTTCCAAGTGGGATGACCTGCCCCGCAGGGGCGTCTGCTTCTGCAGGCGTTTGGTGTGTGGCGACACCACGGACCCGAGCCAACGGGGGGGTTTCGACCCCCTCCCACGTGTCGCCGTGCGTGGCTTAGCCGTGTCCGGGGAAAAGGGGATCCTGGGGGTTGAGCCGACGCCGGGTGATTGGACCTTTAAAGCCCCCCGGAAGAGGCAACACACCCCTTTGGCCCGTGCTTCCCGTAGACGGCACCCCCGGACTGACCCACCCGGGGGAAATCGGCAGTCGCCTTTTCCTGTCTCTCTCCTCTCACATCTTCGCCTTTTTCTCCTACTTTACATCTTTCCTGTCTTCTCCTGCCTTCACTTTACTTCCATTTTTCCTGGCGGCAAGGGTTAACCGTGTGTACTATATCCGACCTTGGATATATATATTCGGTTATAGTGGTGATGTACAGCTGGCGTTTGCAGCACCTGTATCACAGCTCCTGCAGCGTCCCCGTGTTGGGCTCCATGGTGGGCGGCTGGCGTTACTGCCGAAATAAAAACAATCTATGGCAAATCCATTTCCACCCCTTTCCGATCGTCCCCAAAAACGGGGGCGCACCGAAGAATTATTTCAATTTTCTGGCCGACAAGTGAACAATTTCCCACGCTACCATGTAGTGCACAGCGACCATCAGGACAAAACAGTAAGAATGATATCACCATTCTTGGTCTCAAAATGTATGACCGAAACTATTGGCCCACGATATAAGGCTACAAAGTTGGCCAATGGCGACCTTCTTTTGGAATTGCGCGATAGAAAGCAACTCGAAAAATTGCCCAATCTTGCTTCTTTTGGAGAAATCCCAATAACAGTCACACCTCACCGGACAATGAACACCACTCGAGGAGTAATATCTGACGCTGACTTAATGGAACTTACTGAGGAGGAACTCCTGGAAGGATTCAAGGAGCAGAATGTCATTAACGTCCAAAGGATTAAGATGAGGCGCGACGGAAAGGAAATTATAACGAAACACCTCATACTTACTTTTGGATCAAGCGTGTTGCCCGAGACCGTTGAGGCCGGGTATATCAAGATCCGTGTTAGACAATACATACCAAATCCTCGCCGCTGTTTCAACTGCCAGAGATTTGGTCACGGCTCGCAGAGCTGCCGTGGCAAACAGACATGCGCGAAGTGTGGCATTCGTGACCACACAGCCGACGACTGCCGTGAGCCTCCCCACTGTTCAAACTGTGATGGCGATCACCCTGCTTACTCTAGGTCCTGCGAAATGTGGAAAAGGGAAAAAGAAATAATTAGTATTAAGGTAAAAGAAAACATAACATTCAAAGAAGCCCGACAGCGTGTCGGATTTCTTTTTCGGAATAGTCCATCCTACGCCGGAGTGGTGCGAGAGGCGGCCGCACCACACCGGCTTCCAGCGTCATCCTGCTCACCGCAAAGCGGTAGTGCGGGACCGCCACCAGCCGCCGTGGTGAGTGCAGCTGATGCTGCCTCATCTTTCATGAAGTCTGCGAGCACACCTGCGGCCCCCGCTAGCACTGGGAAAATCCAGCGCAGCTTAGACCTCAAGGCGATCCCATCTGCCTCCGGGTCGGTGGGTGCCAAGGTCTCGCCTCTCGAGGTGAGACCAGTAGGGAAAACTTTCCGCTCGCAAGAGCGGGTGTCCGTTGCATTGAAAGATGCAATGGACACTACCCCATGTCTACCGGCGCAGCTAGCGCCTAAGGAGCGGCGAGACACCCTCGACCGCTCCAAAAAAGACAAGTCCCGCATTACAGGGCCCAGTAAGGGCACTGGAACCTAAAGCAACCCCACCCGTCCTTGTACACACAGCACTATTTACACCGCCAATATGCACGCACAGGTAATGCAATGGAACGTGAGAGGCCTTATTAGAAACCTTGATGACATTCAAGAACTCCTCCACGAACACAATCCGAAAGTGCTGTGTGTCCAAGAAACACACCTAAACACCAAACACACAAACTTTCTACGTCAATATCTGATTTTCAGAAAGGATCGTGATGATGCTGTGGCATCATCGGGCGGCGTTGCCATTATAATCAACCGAAGTGTAGCCTGTCAACGGATTCAGTTAGAAACATGCCTTGAAGCAGTAGCAGTTCGAGTTGTGCTTCTAAACAAACTCATTACTATTTGTTCAGTTTACATACCTCCAAATTACTCCCTGCACAAACACGAATTTTACTCTCTCGTAGATGAACTGCCCGAGCCTTACCTCCTCCTTGGCGATTTTAACGCACACAGCAGCATGTGGGGCGATTCTCGTATTGATGGTCGAGGTCGCCTTATTGAGCAATTTCTTTTTTCTTCTGGCGCATGTCTCCTAAATAAGAGGGAACCTACGTATTACAGCCTTGCCAACAAAACATACTCCTCTATCGACATTACTATAGCTTCTCCATCTATATTCACTGAATTTGAATGGGATGTTATAAAAAATCCGTACGGGAGCGACCATTTCCCGATAGTATTAAGCACACCAAAACAACACGAACCTTCACCACAGGCTTCCCGGTGGAGGATTGATGCGGCCGACTGGGACAAATTTCGAACCATAACTAGCAATATCTCATGGGCTGACATGTGCTTTCTTGAAATCGATGCTGCTGTTGAGTATTTTACTGTTTTTCTTATTGATGCCGCATGTGAATGTATCCCTCAAACAAGAGGAGGTTGTACCAAGCGCCGCGTTCCATGGTGGAACGAGGAGTGCCGCAATGCGCGTAGGAAGCAGAATAGAGCGTGGAGGCTGCTCCGAGATTCTCCTACGGCTGAAAATCTTGTGAATTTTAAGAAAATGAAATCTCAAGGCAGGAGGACGCGTCGACTGGCAAGAAGAGAGAGCTGGCAAATCTTTTTATCAAGTATTAATTCGTATACAGATGAGGCAAAAGTATGGAGTAGGGTTAACAGAGTAAAAGGACGGCAGATACATTCACTCCCCTTAGTAAACACAAACGTAGGAAGCATAGAAGACCAGGCAAACTTCTTGGGGACGCACTTCGAACATGTATCGAGTGCATCACACTACAGTGAATCGTTTAAACGATACAAAGATAGAATAGAGGGGCAGAAGCTGGAACGTAAATGTGGGAAACGCGAGGCATACAATGAACCCTTCAGTCTAGCTGAGCTACAGGTATCTCTAAACTGCTGTAATAAATCTTCACCTGGTGCCGACCGGGTAGTGTACGAAATGGTAAAGCAGCTATCATCTGAGGCAAAGAAAACCCTGCTTTTCCTGTACAACACAGTGTGGTCTTCGGGCGAGATCCCCTCTTCTTGGAAACAGGCCGTGGTAATACCTATCTTAAAGCAGGGTAAAGATCCATCCTCTGCTTCCAGTTACCGGCCAATAGCACTTACAAGCTGTCTATGTAAAGTTTTCGAAAAAATGATCAACCACCGTCTAATGCATTTCCTAGAAACAAACAAATTACTTGACCCGCATCAGTGTGGCTTTCGCGAGGGCCGCTCCACAAATGATCATCTGATACGCATTGAAACACAAATCCGCGAAGCTTTTGTACGTAGGCAGTTTTTCCTCTCCGTGTTCTTAGACATGGAGAAAGCATACGATACAACCTGGCGGTTTGGGATAATTAGGGACCTATCACACTTCGGTATAAGAGGTAATATGCTAAACATTATAGAAAGTTATCTATCCGATCGAACCTTTCGTGTTCGGGTCGGCAACGTGTTATCGCGGCCGTTTGTGCAAGAAACGGGTGTGCCACAGGGTGGGGTGCTCAGCTGCACTCTGTTCATTGTAAAAATGAACTCCTTGCGTCTGTGTATTCCTCGAAACATATTTTATTGTACGTATGTTGATGACATACAATTAGGATTTAGATCATGCAGTCTTGCGATATGCGAGCGGCAGATTCAGCTTGGCCTGAACAAGGTGGTCAAATGGGCCGATGAAAATGGTTTTAATTTAAATCCGCAGAAGAGCAGCTGCGTACTTTTCACTAGGAAAAGAGGTCTGCATCCTGACCCCGAGATTGACCTCAAGGGGCAGAGTCTACCCATAAAATCTGAACAGAAATTCTTAGGTGTAATTCTCGACCAGAAACTTACATTTGTACCTCACATGAAACACCTCAAAATGAAGTGCATGAAAAGTATGAATATTATAAAGGTATTGTCACGCACTACGTGGGGTAGTGACACAAAGTGTCTCTTAAATCTCTATAAAATCCTGGTACGATCGCGCCTAGACTATGGGTCTATAATATACCATTCTGCTTGTCCAAGTGCTCTTAAAATGTTGGACCCTGTCCATCACCTAGGCATTCGTCTTGCCACAGGCGCTTTCAGGACGAGCCCTGTGGAAAGTCTGTACGTAGAATCAGACGAGTGGTCGCTTCGCCTGCAGAGAGCGTACTCAGCGATAATGTATTTTTTTAGAGTCAACGCAAATAGTGAACATCCCACACATTCGATTATCAATGATCTGTCCAGCTCGCGACTCTTCGGCAATCGCCCTGCTCTAGGTAGGCCTTTTGCATTGCGTGTGAGAAATGTAGCCGAGGAAATGGGCGTCCAAATCCTTGAACACAATATGATGCCACCCCCTGCACACATCCCACCGTGGAAGTGGCAGGCTATCGTCACTGATCTATCTTTTCTACATGTGTCAAAGCATGCCCCACCTTCTCACATTAAAATGCATTTCCTTGAGCTACAGCACAAATATGCTTGTGCCGAATTTTATACTGATGCGTCAAAGTCTTCTTTTGGCGCTTCATACGCTGCGGTTGGGCCGTCCTTTTCGGAGGCCGACGTGCTCCACCCTCAGACAAGCATATTTACCGCAGAAGCGTATGCGTTGCTATCGGCTGTAACACATATTAAGGAAAAGAAAATACAAAAATCAGTTATATATACAGACTCGCTGAGTGTTGTCAGAACTTTGACATCTCTCAAAAGGCACCGAAACCCCGTAATAGTATCGTTATATCATCTCTTGTGTTCCTTGTACGCGTCTGATCAGGTTGTAGTGATTTGCTGGGTGCCAGGACACCGGGAAATAGAGGGCAATGTTATAGCAGACAAACTTGCCACATCGGTCGAGCCCAAAGCTGGTAACGTCTCCATGCCGGTCGCTGCCTCAGATATGAAGCCCTATATCCGTAAGTGTCTTCGTACTTACTGGCAGCACATGTGGGATTCCGAGACATCAAACAAACTCCATCTAATTAGGCCATATATAGGAAAGATCCCGCAAGATTCAAAAAACCGGTGCAACCAAGTCAAATTCTGTCGGCTCAGGATCGGCCATACATATGGCACACACTCCTACCTGTTGACCGGTTGTGAACCTCCCACGTGCAATAAATGTGGAGTGACACTCACTGTCCTGCACGTCTTGTTAGAGTGTCCAGAGTTGGAGCCCGAGAGGAGAAAGCACTTTTCTTTAGGATACAAACTGCATATGCCTTTTCACCCAGCACTGTTTCTAGGCCCAGAACCGCTATTTGAAAACAAGATAGTCCTGAACTTTCTGAAAGATGTCAGTCTATTGCACGTCATAAAGCCAAGGGACCCGTAGAGCGGCCTCTTCATTGAGGCTGCTGCTACGGCGGTGATAGTATGCACTCGCCTCCAGGCCCTTGCGCTCAAGGGCTTTTTGGAGACAGTAGTGCTTTGCAAGGATGATTTTAGACCACAAGATTCATTGTATAATAGCATCATCATTGTAAATATCTTATGTCACGGTCATGACTATTTCAGTTTTTAGCATCAGACATCAAGACCCATAGACCATCCCACCTGTCAATGTCATAATTTTATTCCCTATATTTTTACGCCATTTACAGCGATCTGATTTTAGGCCCCTTTACAGCCGTGTAGCATGTTGTCATTGAAACTCACGAGTCACTGCTATCACTACATCACATGAAATGGCGCTCTTTGGCCACACTTGGCCCTTGCGCCAATAAAAACTATATACTACTACTACAAGTGGGATGACCTGGTTTGCCACATACTTGACACGATTTTCTAGTGTCCCCCTTGTTGCTGTTAGACACCCTGCAGCTCTGGTGCTATGCCCTGAGCGTGAGCACAGAAAACAATATTTTTGTGGCTGCCGCTTGGTTCTGGCTGGCGGCTGTACGTCGCTGTTCTGGATGGGCTGCTTAAATGTCGTTTTGGGCTTTTCCGTTGCAGATGCACCCTTTGAGAAGTTCTGCCACCCGTGAGCCTCGGTGTACTGCTCCGCCCTCGCCACCATGTCTGTTAGCGAGGCGTCTGTCTCTTCTTTGAGGAAAAGTTGCAGGGTGGTTGCGCAAGCGCTCAGAAATTGCTCCTTCAACAGCAGCTCGAAGAGAGCCTCGTAGCTGTTGCCCGCGCCAGATAGTTCAACCCACCGCTCGAAAAATTCCTTAGGCGGGTGAGGTACTGCGAACAGGTTTCGTTGTTCGTTGGTCTGGCTGTTCGGAATCGCTCCCGAAAACCCTCTTCGGTGAGGCGGAAGCGGATCATGAGCGCCTTGCGCAACTTCTCGTAGTCGGTACACTCGGACGCCGACATTCTACTAAAGACATTCAACGCCTCACCACTTAGGCAGAGGCTTAAGGCCGTTGCCCAGTCTTCGTGGGGCCACTTTTGACTTTGCGCTACGTGCTCGAATTTCCTCAGGTATGCGTCGAGGTCGCCACGCTCCTCGTTAAAAGGTGGCATCAGTTTGTGAGGACTGATGTGATGTGAGCGACCTGACGTTTCTGCTATTGATCTCTGACCTCCCAGGCAGCACAGATGCTCGGGCCAATATTGTTTTTTTGTTGGCTTACGGAGGTCCAATGAAGGCCCTGTGATACCACTCATAAGCCAGCATTGGAAATTCCATCTATTAAGGCCTCCAACAGTGGCCCATCGTAACCATTCAATTTGCAATATTGGGTCTTCCATCCTGTAAAGAACGCAATAGTGGGCCATAGTTGCCACTCAGCATACAATATTGGTGCGTCCAGTGCACAAAGATGGTAATGATCGGTCAGTTTCTACATAGTCCTATCAATATTGGTTATGTAATGGCGGCAGGCTGTATATATTGTCCAATCAATCTCACTGCATAGCCAATGCTGGACTTCCAATGTTCTTTGTCGGACAATATTGTCCGCACACAAGAGTTGTAGCATCAATGTTGGTAACACTTGCAAGTACGCATGATATATCGGGAGGCAGGAACACATGGTGGCAAGTACACATGATTGTTTTCCTGTTTTACCAATATGAAGGGACCACTAGCTCGACTAGGTGCCGCAAATGAGTTCATAAAGGTCATTGTGTATGCATTCAGTGCAGCAGGAAAAATTATCTCTGTAATTTACGTAATTGTTTATTTGCGCAAGTTCTAGCTAGGTGTGTGTGAAGCAGACTAGAACTTGCACATTGGAAGTTGAGCAAACTACATCTACAACGCCATCATATGGTCCAAAATGCCCAGCAGCATGTTAGTGGCTTCCGAGCCCACGTGCATGGTATAGCAGGCCACTTTATCTGTTTTCATTGCAATCTTTCCAAAATAATAGAGGTAGGCTGTGTATACTGTCCAGACATTCTGTCTGGTTTCTCCAATAGAGAGAGAGAGAGAGAATATTTTATTGATGAATCCGGATATGTTAGCCTGGTTAGCCTCCAATAGAGGACAGCCAATGCTGCTCGCGAGACAATATTGTCCAGATGTAAATACTGTCGCGCCTATGTTGTCCACATTGTGAAGTACATGACATATTAGAAGCAATGATCTCTTTTTCATTTGAAACAACGTTAATATATATGTACGTACCGTGTTCACTCGCATAATTAGCGCCCACGCGTAATTTCTGCACTCCCAACGGTTTACGCAAAAATATTACTTGCATACTGTCCCCATGACACCCAGTGCCACGTGGCGCAGGCTAGTGTTGTCCTTTTTCAGTACTGAGTGTTCGGTAGCCCAGGCTTCGTCATAGCCGGTCGCATTTTGATTGTTTAATAGCGACATATTGGCGTTCCCTATAAAACAATTTCAACATAGTGTTTGCCGATTAACTGAGAACCGTGCCGCCACAATAATTGCGCCACGTGAATACGAGTCGCTCTTGATACTGGAGTTTAGAGATGTTGCTGACAGCACCAGTGACGACGATTCCGAGTCGCACATCCGCTAATGCTTGAATGTATCCCACGAACGCATTTGGCTGTTAAGGTACGCGTTCTGTTGAATGAAAGATACATTCGTTTTTGTGATACATTTCATTTGACGCATCTCAGATCAGCACGCGTAAAGATTCCTTACACGATATTCTGAAAGTATTTGCGAAATTCGCATGTAATTTACGCACATTATGGAACTCCTAGATGCATTGAGAAAAAAAAAACACGAGTTACGTGGTATGCGCGAGTAAGCACGGTATAAGTTATGCATGAGCAAATACGGTATATGCAAAACGTTAGAAGGTAAAGAAAAGCCTTTATCTTTCTACCTCGAGCAGCAGGCACAGGAGCCCGCCGAACATGGAAGCCTACCACGGCAGGGGGGGCGGAAGGGGGGAGCAGCGTGGGCGGCACTAATCCGTTTTGCTCCGGATACCTGTTTGACATGTTTTCTTGCAGCGAGCTGGGGGTGAGGCAGGCGAAGCGGCTTTCACTCTGCAGAGCTTTTTCGGACGCACAGGTTGTGTCGCACGGGCATGCTGTATCTGCTGAAACTGGCGAGTTTACGAAGTCGGAACACCTGAGTAGTCTACGGACACGGAACTTGCGGCTGCAAACTTCTGCATAATGAAAAAGTGGCAGCCCTGCGCTTCTTTGGACCGGACATTTTAAGTGAACTGAACAGATGAGCCTCGACGTGTTGCGACAGTTCTAAAGGTTTTCCTGAAAGCTTCGTACCGATTTTAGCCATTCGTTTATTTTACTGATTGTGTATTCTGTTGTGCTCGCACCCTCATTTTGGCGTGTGCCGGGTTTATTATAGCATGTATTACTGCGTATTTTCTATATACTTGTCTATGTGTAAACACACACGTGGTGGGCTTTGTTGTATACGTCGCGGCAGATGAAGTAATCGGTTCTAGCAAAGCTGTTTTGGTTCGTGCGACTTTCATATTTGTGTTTTTGTCTTGCGTGAAACGCGTGTTCTCCCTGTGCTCTTTAACGGTCATTTCTTGTTCCTGGTTTTCGGTTCTTTCGAAGTCGTCGGTTTGTCCCCACATACCCTCCGTTCCGGATTCTGCATGCAGAAAAACATCACCATATCCTAACTTTCACTTATGCTGTGTTACTTGATGAAGCATTAAATTTCTACAATTCAGCTGTTTCGTGGAATCATTTCAAGAACCTTTCAAGCTTCAGCTGCTCCACGTAACCACGTAAGCCAAAACGTGTCGCATAGGTTTAGGCGTATGTTTTCTTGTGCCTCTTCTTTTTGCTTATGGTGCTTATGCGTTTAGTTTTCTCGAAACTGATTATATACAATGGACTTCCAACTTACAGTGAATATTGATTTGTTGATTTTATCAGAACTTTCTTTTCAATCCCTTCTCATGTCTCTTATACTCACGAATAAAATGTGTCACAAAGAAGACATTTTGCTTATTTGTATGTGTGTATGTGTTCGAAAGATACGTTTCGCCATTAACATACGAGTGCATAGACCATTTATGTCTGTTTTATGCTATCGTCATAACCACGCATCGTGAACGTTACGAAATTCATTTCCCAAGCTGGCAATACATACATGCATACTAAGTACAAAATAAAGCTGTTGTTACTCCCATAATTTAGTGGATATTCTTGCTTTTTGCCTAGAGCCAGAAGCCTCGGCAAAACAAATTTAAGCGCATGCATGATAGCCAATAAAACAGGTGGGGAAAATATAGAATCAGCGAATAAAGGAGGCTGGCAAGAAATGCTGCCTCATCCAACGATGTATGCTGGCAAAAAATGATGGACAGCCATCAATAAAGGCTGGAAAGAATGGTTAGAGCTTCCATTGTTTATACAAGCTTACCAATATTGAAAATACAAACGATGGACAATGTTGGCCAAAGCCATTCTTTCCCAATTTTTCCAACGTTATACGACTGGTATCCAACATTGGACTAATCTAGTCAAAAGTGTAGCATGGGACCCGAAATCCAATGTATTTCCAATATTGTATCCAATGTTTTCCAACGTTGTGCGAAGGTCGGTCCAATATTGTTGTGCTGCCTGGGCTGAATGTGGAGTGGCCTGCTGCCGCACCAACAAAAGCTCTTTCTCTTCCTGAATTCTCATTCGCGATCTTTCTCTTTCCTGCTCAATGTCCCGTTCCGCATGTTCTCTGTACCAATTGAGTTCCGCATCGCGCTCCTCTTTTCGCCTATTTCGTTCTTTTTCAACAAAGCATATAGCTCACTGCCTTCAAAACCCAAGGTTTTGCCCTGCTCAATGAGCCTGTCTAAATCCGTGTCATCCATTGTTAAACACTGTAGCACAAGCACAAAGCGATAACTGGATGGTTACACACTAGAGCACTGAATGAGTTACGTCAGTCCCCCAGACACCACCACTCGGTTGGCCAGTCCTATGTCGCGGACGCCAGAATATGTCACACACTTCGCTCAGGCCCGCCGTTCAGTAGCGGCGATTCGGCAGACTCGCAGGCTTCCACTTACGCTTAGGCCTGCGACGCCCTAAAAGCCTCGAAGCAGTACACTTTGTTTTGAGTTCGCCGGCCGACCCGTGCGGGTGGCACGTGTGGTGGTGTTGGTCCTGACTGACGCACTCTCAGACAAACACGGATATGCGCTTAGAAACAGAAGCAAAAGCATTTAATCACGAGCAAGGCAATAGGCAATTACAAAAGAAATGAACTCAGACTATAAGAACACGCGCGACAGGAACTCGGAGGAAATACATGCGACAAGGTATCAATATAAGTATAAACAACGCAGGAGTTAACACTGGTAATAAAATAACTAGATGAAAAGAAAACATAACGAGAACTAACTCGATGCACTATCTCTGGTGCGACGCAGCGCACGCTTCGTTCTGACACCGAAATTCGGTGAATATAAAAAGAACATTAAATGACAATAATCACGCCCTACGGAAATGTCCAACAATAATGGTCGTCACTCTTACGTAGAGGAGTTGACGGGTGTCGCTGGCGTCTCGTCGGCTTCGGCTTCGGTAGACGAAGAGGGGGCCCGATGGCTTTAAACCCGATATACCTTATCGTGGCGCGGGCTACCCCTACTTTAATTGTTTTTAACACCAGAGGGGCAAGTTTGACACACACACACACGCACGCACACACGCCAAAACCTTTTCAGCAGCACAGATGAGACGCCCCACCTAAGGCCATCTTATAGCTAGCACAAGCAGGCAAGCATGCGTGTAGTGCTTTAGTAGCTGAGAAGCAATGCTGAATGAAACGAAGGATGTCTATGTTATATCACATTATGCTCACCACTTGTACCCTATCGTAAAATGGGAGTGTGCGTATGGATGTGTGCACGTCGCGTTCGCGTGAAGCCCATATTTGCCTATGAGCCAGCCTCAGTCAATTCTTGCACTGTTCGCAGCGCTCCTCTCTAGCATGCTGAATCTTACTTGGATTTTCTGCCTTGGTCCAATGTTAAATGCCCTGATAAACGCGCAATTACGTAATCTGTTTAATTCCTTATATAATCAGTCTGTAATGCTTACTGTAATTTGCCAAATCACTTCATGTTTCTTGTGACATTAGAAACTATTCATTATAATTATCTTCTTGTTTGGATGCTTTACATATGTACAGCTACATTAGCTTTAATGCTTTTATAACGCTGCTCATTTTTCTTGTTTCCTAGTCTTGCTACTTTTTGTGCGCTTTGTTTTAGGAATGTTCTCCTTGAAATCTTTGCTATGGGATCAGGGTTGCCGTTGGGCAGGTTTTAAAAGGAGCCAGAATCCAAGCTAAAGGCAGCCAAAAGTAGCCATGTCATATAATCTTAGCGCCAAATTTGTAGCCAAATAGAACACGTGATATTATGAATAGAGTTTCTTTTATTATTAAACAATAAATAATATTTTAAATCAGCACAACAGTAAAGAGCACAAAATTCCTTCCTTTCTGCTTCGTCTTCAAGCCAAGGCACATTGGAAATAAATAAATAAATTAATTATTTAATGGTTAGTCCGCGTGCACGTTGCTTATCTGGGATAGATCGAGTTCTTTCCAGAGTAATTTTGGCACATTCTATCTAAGAACTCATTAGGAACGACAAACGTTGACGCAGTTTTTCCTTGAAGTCGTAAACCAAACTTGATTCGTAGAATCGCCATGAGCAAGTCCAGCTTCATTTTGTTGCGGATATCAGTTTTGATCACGTTTACACAAGAGAATACGCGCTCGGCATCGGCATTAGAAACTGGAAGTGTCAAAATTCTCAGCGCACCCAGCGCCAAGTGCGGAAAAGGGCATTCACCATAAGTGTCCTTGTAAGATGCCGCTGCGTGCCAAAATGTCAAAGATGATGTGTGATCAAGTGCACCGCAAATTTTCTGAAGCTGCCGTATTTCTGACTCCAGCTCGATCAAGGAACATCCGAAAAAATGCGGCGGCAGCTTCAGTATGCTTTCACGGCTCTTCGTGCTGTCTATGTCATGCGGATTGACGGCATGCAGCCTCCGTAGTGCAGAGGAAGCATTTGGAAGCCGCTGCTGGAGTTGTATCGCCATTTGCCGCAAGAACTGGAAGCAGCGCTCTCTCACGACCCCTTGGTATTCTACAGGGACTAATGAAAGCTCTTCTCTGAAGACGTCACCTAAGTCCGCTACCTCTGGTTGCAGGAATATAGACTTCATCTTCACCAGGTCTAGCGATAGCAGGCTCGCTGTTGAGTTGTGCCTCAAAACTGATGGGTGGAAAATTCGTCGCAGAACTTCCAAATACAAGTTTTCAGGCTCTTGAAAGACAACCAATGGGTCGGCTGCGTTTGTCTGGAACATTTTGTTCACCCGTCTCACGCTATGTAGGACTGGGGCAAGAAACACAAGGTAAGCATGATTCCTTCTGTCCCCATACACCTCTCGCAAAATGCGCACGTTGTAGCTACGCTCTTCTGCTTTTTCGAAAAACTGTTTGAGTACCTGATACTGCCCCAAAATTATTTCGATACAGTCAGCAATAGCAAGCCATCTTGTCTGCGAAAGAGATAAAAGTTTTGGCGGCGGCTCTGCACTTTCATCGTCCACTGACAGACTGGCATAAAGTCTCTTATAAGCACCTTGCCGGCAGCTCCTGTGCGCAAAGAAGCTGTACGTTTCTCTCACCAAGTGCTCGACAGCAGATGGAATCGCTTTCATCGATTTGGACGCCACAAGCTCCAGGCTGTGGCAAGCGCATTTTACCAAGACCAATTCCTTGTTGTCCTCACGAAGACGACTGAAGAGGGAATTGTGGTTGCCACTCATGGAATTTGCACCATCGGTACAGAGTCCGAGACAGTTCTTGACTGGCAGGCCGTGCTTGTCCAAAGTCTTCATTACGGTGTCGTGAAGTGTTTGCGCCGTTCCGTCAGACAGCTCTACGAGATCAAGCAGCGTGGTTGCAATCTTGTTTTCTGCTGAATTCAGAAATCGCACCACAATGCACAGTTGCTTTGTCGTGGATATATCAGTTGATTCATCTACCATGAGGGAATAGCTGGAGCCTTTCAGTTGTTTGCCCATGCTTTCCGTGAAATATGGGAAAAGGACGTTTGGAATTATAGCAGTGCACTTCGTTCTGTGCAGGTCGAAATCCTTGAATTCGGAATGGAGAATCTCGCCAAGCTCATCTACAGCATTTATAGACGTGTGCACGGCAATGTACAAGGCAGTCCTTAACTCTCGGCGAGCCTTTTCATAGTCTGCTTGACCAGAAGAGGCTAGAAGCTGCGGCAATTCTCGTTGCGTACTTGGGATTACTGCGGACTCGCGACGTTTCTTGGTTTCGGCGTGCTTGAGCAGATCACTGTAGTGGGGTCGAATGTTGCAATTGCAGTATTTGCAGTGGACGGCCGTTCCATTGTCACAAGATGAAGCCCAGCCTGTAACACGTGGTAATAAAAAATACCTATGAGGCGCGCCGCGCGACGCGAAAATAAAGGCCTGAAGTATAGTTTTCATTTAGCTTACCGCTCAGTTTCTTGTCCTTTCGCCATTCTTCTCGGAACGTGCGCTTCGCGTTCGCGTGTTTTCCCATGACAGATGGTGGTCTCCGCACGCTGGAAGTGCAAAGCAGAAGCTCTGCTAGCTACACAAGTGTTTTCGCGCCGGTATCGTGCTTCTCGTGTTCTAGCGATACCCCGCGCTACACTGCCCACATGGCTGCGCCTTAGCGCATGACTTCGGGCGCGCGATGCTAACGGGGAAAGTACGTTAGATGCGTGTTGTGTTCATCAGATGGCGCGCAGCGTCAGTAGTGAGTGTCTTGAGCAGTGTCGCGAGCGTGTAGCAGCGTGAGCGTGCTAGCCACGCGCGGGTTGCCTACATGCGCGCGACCTCCTCACTCCGTTTTTTTCAGCCGTGCCGCGCGTAGGGATCTCGTACGCGCGCCAACCCAGTTGCCTGAGGGACGCGCGTGCGCGTGTGAGCCAAGACGACACCAAAGCTTGGAATCAATGGGTCGTCTTTATGCTTGCTTGCTATTATATCTGCAATTAATTTTTAGAAATTGGCTAGTAAATGCGCCAAAATAGAAGTTTAAAGTAGCCAGAAAGTAGCCAAGGAGCCAACCTAAAATTTTCATCGCCAGACGGGGTAGTAAAGTAGGCAATTTGGCGCAAAGTAGCCACCAACGGCAACCCTGGTCCAACGAGCTCTGACAGGTTTCACTTCAGCTCGCCCTGACCCCTCCCCGTCTTTCCACAATGGCGGTCCGAAGGAACCGGCCCGGAGGCGCCCGGGAGAAACATGGGCGACGTATCCCTGCGCCCTCCCTGCGGTGCGCTCAAGGCGGTGGCGTGGGCGCAGAAGCGCGGACCTGTCGAGTGCGCTCATTTTGTGACAGTAACCTAAAACGCCACAGATGATGACGCAGAGGTGCACGCCAAAGTGGCCATATGTCTTAACATGCCTGGGTTTACGGATTCACCAATGGCTGAGATATGTAAGCAACACGTGTTTACAGTGGGAACAAACACTTGCTGAGGTAGTGCAGTAACTACATGCTTGGTGCAGGTTTCACATCGGGGCATTATTGCTACACCAAAATACAAATCAAGCCGCTGTGGTGACACTTCCTGTCCGGGGTGGGAAATATAGAGTTCACCTGATTTATGTACTCGATATGAATATCGATCCCGGTTAAAGCACTTCACCTTAAGGGGTGCCATCGTGAGTAGAACCTGCGATAAAAATTGCGTCAACCAAGGCAAATGTAGGCTGCTCTCCTTTCTTCATAATAAGGACATCCTGTTCTATGTACGTGGAGTGATCCATAGTAACAGGCTTGACTTCCCCAGCAGTCTCTCTCACAAGAATTTCCTTTACAGATGCCGGAACGTCACTATCACACACTTCTTTACCACCAATAGTTGATATACTGTGTTTAAGCCTTAATGCGTGCAACTGAAATCCTTGGAGAAGCTGGTGCCTGTGTGAAAGTGTTTTGCAGCTGTTCTTAAAGTTCTTCGTGCGGGAAGCAGTCACTTTAAAATACTGGCGTTTTGCCTCGAACCGCGTACACCAGAACTGTGTGAGCGGCCCAAGCTGTGTTATTATCCGAGGGTAATGCACCATGTAATGCATCTTCGGTGTTACAACAGAATTAGGTTAGTATGCCTTGAAATGTTCAATTCTTTATATGGAGGTGAAGATAAGGAATCCATGCAATGGGGACTTCTTCAGCCAACAGCATATCGACTATTTCCCTGAATTGCAAGTACATCTCCCAGTGCTCATTGCCTTCCGGAATTTGTGATGAAAATATGAAAGGCAATAGCCTTAAAAGGCACCACTTTTGGGCAACAGTTGAGCCTTTCAAGCATCCTCTTGAGTCTAAAACGGAATGCCTGAGTGGCTCTGGCTTGTTCTTCCTGTCATTATGTCCATAAACAAATGTGCTTACTTTGTCCAAGTCACATGCTGTGAGCACAGAGTCGCTCACAATGCCACAAAGAACATTTCTTAGCACATGCCCCGCAGGGGCGTCTGCTTCTGCAGGCGTTTGGTGTGTGGCGACACCACGGACCCGAGCCAACGGGGGGGGGTTTCGACCCCCTCGCACGTGTCGCCGTGCGTGGCTTAGCCGTGTCCGGGGAAAAGGGGATCCTGGGGGTTGAGCCGACGCCGGGTGATTGGACCTATAAGGCCCCCCGGAAGAGGCAACATACCCCTTTTGTTCCAGCTTCCCGTAGACGGCACCCCTGGGCTGACCCACCCAGGGGAAATCGGCAGTCGCCTTTTCCTATCTCTCTCTCTCCTCTCAGCTTCGTCTTTCACTTTCACTTTAAATCTTTCCTGTCCTCTCCTCTTTTCAATTCACTTCCTTTTTTCGTGGCGGCGAGGGTTAACCTTGTGGAGTTATCCGACCTCGGATAGTTATATTAGGTTATAGCAGCCATGCATGGCTGGCGTCTCCAAGCGTTAGACATTCAACCTTGTAGCGTCCCCTTGTTGGGCTCGGTGGTGGGTGGCCACCATCGCCGCCGAATTTAGAAACCATACTATGACAGATGCTTTTCCTCATCTTCCTGATCGACCTGTAAAAAGAGGTCGCACCGAAGTACCCTTTAGCTTCAACCTTCGTACGGACCTAGACAGCTTTCCTTGCTTCCATGTTTTACACAGTGAAGGAACGACAACTTTACGCAAACTCTCCCCATTCCTGGTCGCGAAATCTCTTGCGGATGCGATTGGTAAAGACTACAAAGCATCGAAAATGAACAGCGGAGACCTCCTCATTGAACTAAAAAGGAAAGAACAAGTAGTAAAACTCTATGACATAGTCAGTATCGGCAATACTGATGTCACAATTACTGCCCACCGATCTCTAAACACATGTAGGGGCGTTATCTCAGAAGAAGATTTCCTGAACTTGTGCGACGAGGAGCTCCTCGAGGGTTTCCAAGACCAGAATGTAGTAAAAGTTCAACGAATAACTATCAGGCGAAACAATGAGCAACCCCAACTAAACGCATAATCGTAACATTTGGAACAAGCACACTTCCTAGCTCCCTCGAAGCAGGATATCTCAAAATAAATGTCAGACCATACATACCGAACCCGAGGCGCTGCTTGAAGTGCCAGAGGTTCGGCCATGCTTCACAATCTTGCAGAGGTAAAGAAACTTGTGCCAAGTGCAACGCCAACAACCACTCGTCTGAGACCTGTCAGTAATCTCCCCGCTGTGTGAACTGCAAAGGCGATCACCCGGCGTATTCCAGATCATTCCCTTGTTGGAAGAGAGAAAAAGAAGTAATTGCCTTGACAGTGAAAGAGAAAGTATCATTTTTTGAAGCGAGAAGAGGCTCGGACTTTTACCTCAGAGAAGCTATGCCAGCGCGGTGCGGCAGGGGGCAACACCGCAACGGCTTCAGGAGCCTACAGGGATCGCGGTCTGTGGTCCTGTAGCAGCTCCACCTGCCCCCTCGGTGGTAGCAGTTAGCGCTGCTCCACCATCAACATCCAAGACGGGCCTACCTACTTCGGTTGCGCAGGTCCCGCGACTCAGTCGGACATCAAAGCCCGAGACGCGCGTCTCAGGGCTTGGCTCTCGATCCTCCAGCGCCTCTGACAAGGCGATGGAGGTCGACCCCAAAACCTCGGTGTCGTCGACACCGAAGGACCAGCGCTCTCGCGAGCGCGCCAAGCGGGACAAGATCCCAATAACGTTGCAACCTAAGCGATAACCCAAGTGGATATCGCTCTCGACAGACCCAACTTTTACCACATGTCACCTACCATCATTTTAAGAATCAATCTATATTATTAGTATATTTGTTTACTTTTAAGTTCATCATGGCTTTTATTGCTCATTGGAACGTCAGAGGTCTACTACAAAACTTAGGTGACATTAAAGACATTATTAACAAGTTTTCTACAGTGGCATTTTGCCTCCAGGAAACAAACCTGGGCGCAAAGCACACTTGAGTACTCAAAAGTTACACACTTGTCCGTAAGGACCGGCAACATTGTAGCCGTTTATCGGGAGGAGTTGCAATTGTAATAAAAAGCGGCATTCCCACCCAACCAATCACGTTAAACACCTCTCTTGAGGCTGTAGCAGTCAGAATTATAGCACACAAAACCATATCCATCTGCTCCATCTATATTCCTCCCCACAAACAATTGACACTACGAGAACTCGAGGACCTAACAGCACAACTCCCAGAACCATTTGTTTTAGTAGGGGATTTTAACGCCCATGGTACGCTATGGGGCAGTGACAAAACAGATCAAAGAGGGCAACTCATTGAAGATTTTATTTTGTCGAATGATATCTGTCTTTTAAACTCTCGCACACCAACCTACTTTTCACCAAGTTCAGGCAAGTTTAGCTGCCCGGATCTAGCATTTTGCTCACCATCTGTTTTTAATGATTTTAAGTGGGAAGTCCTGGAATCTTCATACGGCAGTGATCATTTACCTGCAATCATCAAATTGCCATCGTCACTACCCGCCATCACCTCCAAACCACGCCGCTGGCTAATACACCTTGCGGACTGGGCTCTGTTTTTAGAAAATGCGAAACTACACGACGCCATCTCGCCAAATATGACCATCGATGACATTAATCACAGAAAATCACAGAAATTATAATTACAGCCGCAGAGAAATCAATACCGCGAACATCAGATCATGTCCGAAAAACGAGAAATGTCTGGTGGACAAAGGAATGCACTGAAGCGAAGAAACTGCAAAATAAAGCTTTGGGCGTCCTGAGGAGGTACCCCGCTTATAGTAACCTCGTGAACTTCAAGCAGGCTAAAGCGAAAGCGCGATATATCCGTAGGCAGGCGAAAAAATATCATGGCGCGATTACGTATCTTCTATAAATAGCACTGTCACATCTAAAAGATTGTGGGACCAGTTGAGAAAGTTCAGAGGAGACTACTCAGCCTACACTATACCCATTCTTACAAGTCCAGACAGCCAGACAAGAATACAAGAACAAGCCGATATATTAGGGGAACACTTCTAAAACATTTCCAGCTCAGAGAAATTCTCTGATACTTTCATCAAACGCAAACAGACCGCAGAGAAGCAGAAACTACCGCTCACAGGTGCTTCACACGAAGCTTACAACCAACCACTAACACTACAAGAACTCAAACGGTAAAAAAACGGCAGTAGGCCCCGACAACATACACTACTCTGTGCTGGCACATCTGTCCGAAGCATCGACAAAAGTTTTACTTATATTTTTCAACATGGTATGGCAACCAGGGTGTATGCCAGAACAATGGAAAACTGCCATGGTAGTGCCATTTCTAAAAGCTGGTAAATCCCAACATCCCCGAGCAGCTACAGACCGATCACTCTTACCAGTTGCCTGGCGAAAACTTACGAAAGTCTTATCAATCGCAGACTGTCTTTCATCCTTTACTCAAAAAACTTGATAGATAATCATCAGTGCGGATACAAAAAAGGTTCAACCACTGACCATCTTGTTCGTCTGGAGCATGAAATACGAGAAGCATTTCGCGGCAAACAGTACTGTCTCGCGGTTTTTTTTCGATCTAGAGAAGGCCTACGATACCACGTGGCGATACGGAATTCTGCAAGACCTCGCTAATCTAGGCATTGGAGGCAAAATGCTAAAATGTTTGTCCGATTTCATGAATAACAGAACCTTTAAGGTGCGGTTGGGCACTGTGCTTTCACACACATTTGTACAGGAAAATGGCGTACCTCAAGGCTGCGTCCTTAGCACTACTCTATTCATAGTAAAAATGAATTCAATCAATGAAGCCATACCACCCACAATTGTGCACTCTCTTTATGTCCACGATCTTCAAATCGCTTCCCGAGCCTCTAACCTATCAACCTGTGAAAGGCAACTTCAAGTTACCATAAACAAACTAACACATTGGGCTGACAAAAATGGTTTCCGATTTTCCACACAAAAGACTGTTGCTGTTGTGTTTACACTAAAAAGAGGATTATTCCCTGACCCAGTTCTCACACTAAACAACACGGCGTTGATGATAAAACATGAACACAAATTTCTTGGTATCACATTTGACAACAAATTGAATTTTCTGGCTCATATAACTGCACTTAAAATGAAGGCAAATAAAGCGCTTAATGTACTAAAAGTTTTGTCCCATAAGCATTGGGGTTCTGATAGATTATGCCTACTGAAGGTGTATCGGTCTGTTCTACGCAGTATTTTAGATTATGGGTGTGTTGTTTACGGCTCGGCCAGAGAATCCTACATTCGGCGTCTGGACCCCGTACACAATCTCGGTCTCCGTTTGTCCAGTGGAGCTTATAGAACATCCCCGGTGCAGAGTTTATACATAGATTGCAATGAACCTCCGCTATGCCAGCGTCGCGTACTTTTAACCCTCTCTTATGTTTTAAGGATCAGGTCACTATCTCACCACATATGCAACGACATCACCACACAATGCCACTCACGCTTACACTATCCTAACAGGCCACACTTCATCAAACCATTGCTTTTACGTTTTGAAGAATGACGCACTCAATGTCGCCATGAAACCGCCGAGACTGCCACCATGGTCTGATCTGACGCAGCTATGTGACTTTTCACTGACCCATCTCAAGAAAGAGAACACCGCACCAGAACACATAATTCAAGAATTCCGCACACTTCAGGACAAATACAAAGGATATACAGAAGTTTACACAGATGGCTCAAAAACAAAACATCATGTAGGCATTGGGATTGTGACAGAGGAAAGCGCTGTCAGTGTTAAAATACCTGAGTTCATGTCCATTTTCAGCGCTGAAATGTATGCCTTATGGGAAGCAGTACAAAAATTCATCACCGAGAAACACCGACAAGCAATCATATACACTGATTCATTAAGTTCACTAAAGGCGCTACATTTAAAATCCGAGTGCGAACCTTTACTAGGTGATATCTTACACATGATTATCTCATGTAACCAGGATGTGACTATCCGTTTCTGTTGGGTACCAAGCCACATAGGGATACCAGGCAACGAAAAGGCGGACGAATGTGCGTCTTTAGCAGCGCAGACATCGGTAAAACGAATAAGTTTTCCCCATAAAGACAGTATGCGTACTGTTCGTCTAGCATTGGTATCAAAATGGCAGCAACAGTGGGACTCCTGCACGAGCAAAAAACTCCATCTGGTGAAGCCCATAGTGGGCGAATGGAAGTCGTGCAGTCACCAAGAACGGTTCATTGAGGTTATACTATGCCGCCTCCGCATTGGGCACACTCACCTCACCCACAATTTTTTGCTTAGAAGGGAACACTTGCCGGAATGTGAAAAATGTCAACAGCCATTAACAGTTATGCATATTCTAATCACTTGCCCATACATTGAAACAGAAAGAGGACAACATTTTAGAGCACGATACGAACATCACATACCGATGCACCCGAGTCAAAATTTAGGAGATGATTCACCTGTTCCATTGTCTAATGTTATCGATTTCCTCAAAGAAAGTGGATTCCTACATAAGCTTTAGAATTACAAATACATATACTGGTTATCACCAAGTACTGGTGTTTGGCGCAGCTTAGCCTCAGTTGCTCTTGCGCCATTAAAGGGTCCCTGAAACGTTTTTTTGACATTGCGTCACTGATTAGGCAACACAATTGCGAAATCATTCACACCATAAATAAAGCGAAGCACAATGCGCTAAGGCAGCTATGGGCTTATTTCTGTCGCCTTCCTCCTTACCACTGCTGTTCCTCCTCAACTCGATCTGCTGCGGAGTGCGCGCTGGCGACGACAGCGCCTCCCGCGTCAGCCGCTCTGCCGAGCCTCCCGTAGTGACATAGCGCCCCGATATCCTCACTGAGGTCGCCCGCCTCGGCAGTGCTAGCCTCTGTAATAGAGCGCCGGCGGCTCGTGTGACGCGGCCAGATGCCGCGATGATACCGTTGGCTGAAACGAAGGAGTACGTTGTAGAAGCACGTTGTTCGCAGCTAGGTTTTGAAAATTACGTGCACGTCACTTGGGTCGGGGCCAATCAGCGACCTCTCATTCGATCGCTCGATGACCGGGGCGTTTGAAAACGCTTTTTGGCGAGCCGCTGCGACCTTTTGCGATACGCGTGTTCAAAACCTTATTGTAAATTACACACTTTACGCACAGCGCTAAAATCTGTCCTGTAATGGTCCTAGTGACCCGCTCTACCGGATCACCATGTTTGCACAAAATCGTCAAAACCGTTTCAGGGTCCCTTTAAACCCAATTTCACACACACACACACACACGCTCTTTTTAAATACCAATCTCTACTTGCGTTTTTAAGGACATAATTTCCGAGTCATATATCCAGGTGACCTGTAGCACGGCCTCTAAACAGAGGCTGCTGCTGCGGCAATTTATTAGATAAAGCACGCGCTTCCTAGCCTTTGTCCACAAATGATTTCGGTAGGTGTCGTGCTTCTTTCACATTTTAGATATTTTAGTACCATGACCATTTCTCATTCATTCCCGACCCATAGATCACTCCACACGTCACTGCCATAATTTTACCCTATGTTGTTTTTACGCTCCTTTACAGCGATTTGTCTTTAGGCCCCCTCACAGCCACGTACCATCCGTCATTTTAACGCACCAATCACGGCAGACATACTATTCACTGTGTTGGCTCTCTTTGGCCATATTTGGCCCTTGCGCCACAAAACACCAAATATCATCATCAGCAGGTGCTTGATACGAGCGCGTTTATACTACGGCTCCATTCTTGACCAGTCTGCCACCCCCCGTGGTCTAAAGATGCTGGATCCGATCCACCATCTAGGCATCCGGCTGGTAACTGGTGCGTTCACGACCAGCCCAACACCAAATCTGTATGTCGAGTCTAATGAGTGGTCTCTGCGCCTCCGGAGAACATATTGCAGTTTCACATATTTTTTGAAAGTGTACTCTACTTGTGAACATCCTTCATACCCTATCATAACCAATACAACACATTCTGTGCTCTTCCACAACCGGCCATCAGTGCCTTTCTCATTGCGTGTGAGAAAACTCGGCGACGAAATGGACATCCCTCTCATCACATATCACCTAATGTCCTCGGCCAGCCTACCACCACCGTGGCAGTGGAAACTTGTCGAATGCGACACGTCATTTGTTGAGGTCACGTAACATGCTCCTGAGTTGCACATCCGAATGCATTTCCTTGAATTCTAAGCTAAATATGCATGCCCAGAATTTTACACGGGTGCATCAAAGTCACATGCTGGCGTGTTACGCAGCTGTTGGTCCCTCCTTTACGGAATCCGACGTCCTTCCACCGCAAACAAGTATCTTCACGGCGGAGGCCTACGCATTACTTTCGGCTGTTAGGCAAATTAAGAAAACGAAATTACAAAAGGCAATGATACTCACTGACTCCTTAAGTGTTGTGAAATCCTTAATTTCTCTGCGAAAACGAAAGAATGCTGTAATTATTGATCTTTATTCTCTCCTATGTGAAACCTACGCATCCAACCATCAAATAATATTATGCTGGGTGCCCGGACACAGAGGCATTCCAGGCAACACACTTGCGGATGAAATGGCCAAGTCTGTAGGGACAAAAGCTGGAAACCATTCCCTAGCTGTTTCTGCCCTTGATACGAAACTACTTTTACGCAAAGGACTCGGGCGCTATTGGCAGCGAACGTGGGATGCTGAAGTGTCAATTAAGCTTCACTTAATTAAACCATATTTAGGAAATTGGCCCCCAACAACAAAAGTAAGGTGAACTGAAGTGATACTCTGTCGTCTTAGGATAGGTCATATGACGTACACACACTCCTACCTACTGACGCGTAGTGAGCCCCCTTCCCCCCATCTGTGTTAGGTGCGTCGGGGGGGGGGGAGGGGGGGTCACTAACTGTCCTTCACGTTTTATTGGAGTGTCGAGAGGTAGAGCCCCAAAGGAAAAAAACACTTCCCATTAGCATAGAGAGAGCAAATTCCACTCCATGCTGCATTGATCCTATCCAATGAACCCTTATTTGAAACAATATCACTTTTAATCAAAAGAAGAGGCGTGCAGGACACGGACACAAGGAGAGCAGTGAACAACACTTTTAAGTTTGTTAGCAGAAGTAGACATATTGTTACAGGAATGACGGGTGACGAGGCACTGCGATTAGTAGCTATATACAGGCAGCGGTTGCAAAGCGGACCGCTCCAGCTCAGAGTCCGAGCCAAGTGCGAGCTTCGTCTTGTTCGTCGATGGTAACCACGCGCATCGGCCGAGCTTCTGAACTGCAGCATACATGTAGCATGATCCCCCGGCTGCAGAAGCGACGTCTCGGAGCGGCTAAATGTCATCAACGGGAGGTTGATACGTCTTCAACCGTGTGACGTGCACGATATCACGTCGCTGCGAAGTAGGCGAAGCAGCTTGGGCGATAGGGGCGATTTCGTAGGTCACGGGAGTGACCTCTCCGGCAGCAAAGGTGCTTATATGGTCGTCTGTCAACGAACGGATTGTAGCCACAGATATGCCTTGTGGTAGAACTTGTTTTGCCAATCCAAAATTGAGGAGAGGGAGGCGCACGCGTCCACCGGCCAGGGTTATAACTGAGTGCGGCACAGTGATGTCGCGCGCCAGGAGGACATCTATAAGAGGTGTGATGACGTAGTCTCCATCAGGCAAGGGTGATGTTGAGGCCAGGTCGACAAACGTGAGAGCTTTAGGGGGTAGGCGAACAAAGGCTGTAGAACAGAGGGCGTTGGGGAATTCTGGGCGAGTATCCGGAAGAGAAGGAAGTTCGAGGCAAAGAGTACCGGCAGAATAGTCGATCAGGGCAGAATTCGTTGAAAGAAAGTCCATCCCCAAGATTAGGTCGTGAGGGCAGCTGGCGAGAACTGTAAAAAGTACTGGAATATGATGGCCGGCAATGCCTACTCGAGCAGTACACATTCCAGCGACGTTAACAGTGCCGCCATCGGCCACACGTACGGCCCTATAGTAGTGGGAGGCGTAAGAACTTTTCTGAGTCGACGGCAAAGGTTCGCGCTCATTATGGACATCTGGGCTCCAGTATCAATTAATGCGGTCAAAGGAATGGCGTCTACGTGCACTTCAACTAAGTTCTTGTTCGTAAGTAGCGTCAGCGGAGGATTTGAGCACAATGAAAATGATGCAGCACTACCTCCAGGCGCTGCATGATCTAGTTTTCCGTCCGGGGGGCTCCAAAGGTGGTCGGCGAGGAATGGCGGCGTGGTTGGGGCGACGGGGAACGACGGCGCTGAGGTGACGGCGAACGAGCATACGAGCGGGTGTCAGGTGCGTCAGATGTGGTGTACACACGATGGGGTGAAAAGCGGGGCGGGTCTACATATCGGCGAGGGGACGACAACGAGCTCCAATTGGGCGGCGTCCAGGATGTGCGGCAGTAGCAGGATATATGACCAGCTCGGTGGCAGCGGAAGCAAATCAGCTTGTCGTCTGGGGTTCTCCATTCATCCGGATTGCGGGATCTTCGTGGAAGGTAGGTGTCGATACAGGGCGTCGATACGGGGCGTCGCCATTGAGATTGGTGGTCGGAAGTCAGGTCGGGAGACGGAGTAGGCGGACGGCAAACCTAGGTTGGCAATTTCTTGTCGTACTACCGCCTGAATAACTGAAATGGAGGGAGCGACTTGGTCAAGAGTGCCGTCTAGTGGGCGCGGGTGATATGGCGCTGGAGTTGCCGCTTCAAGTTCGCGACGAACAATACGCGTCACGCTCTCATGAAAAGGGGCCGCGGGAGCGAGGTCTGCGCAAGAGGATGTAGCAGCCGTGTTAGGTAGACGGGAAAACTGTTGCACGACGCGGCGACTTTTGGCCATCTCAAAACGGCGGCATTCTTTAATAATGGCATCGATAGTGGACACATTGTTGTAGACAAGCAAGTTAAACGCATCGTCTGCGAGGTACTGGGATCGATACCCGACACCTCCACCACAATGTTACAGGAATGACGGGTGACGAGGCACTGCGATTAGTAGCTATATAGAGGCAGCGGTTGCAAAGCGGACCGCTCCAGCTCAGAGTCCGAGCCAAGTGCGAGCTTCGTCTTCTTCGTCGATGGTGGCCACGCGCATCGGCCGAGCTCCTAAACTGCAGCATGCATGTAGCAATATTACACGTGATCAGCCGAGGAGAATCGTATCGCGCGGCCTCTCCTGAGAGACCGCCGCTGCGTCAGCAGTACCTGGTATAGCACACGCCGCCATGCCCTCGCGCTGGAGGGTCATGGCAGGGCAGCCGTGCTACTGAAACATATTTTACTGAGCAAATCTTACTGACTGATGTCTTAATGAGAATATTTGGCCCTTTTAGGTATCTTCGCTGTCCAATGTCGTAATTTTAGTACATGTACATTTTATGCGTGTTTGTACGGACAATCATTAAGGCCCCTTTACAGCCGTGTCACACCTATGCACTGCAGTTGACCACGTCATCGTAGTGTCGCGAAGAACGCGTCGCGTAGAATGTTTTCTTGTTCTTTTTTCTTTTCCGACTGCTTTTGTAGGCGGGTGCTCGAGTAAACGAGCCCGCTCGCCGCAGGGAGTCTTCCAGGGACGGGGCACTGAAAATGACGACCACGCGTGTGCGTCGCGGCCAGTTTCTGGAATGTGTTGTTTGTACTAGTTTTGTAGCAAAGCCGGATGCACGTGATCATAAAAGCTTGTAGAGCATCGATCGTTACCGTCGACTTGCCTGACTTGTCCGTGTAAGCCGGTTTCCTATTGGTGGGAGGCGGTGGTGGTTCGAGCCGTCCGCGTCGCCGTGGATGCTGAAAAAGTGCTATTTAAGCGGCGACACTGGCCTTTTTTGGGAGAGCGAACTCGGGGACCATGACGCTCGGCATCACCAGGGAGCAGTCCGGCAGGCCGACGGGGTATGATACCATTTTCTGTGTTTTATAATTTTTGCCCTGTGTGTTTTACAACTTCAAGATGTCTTAGCTAAATAAACCCCCCAATGAGTGCTTTCCCAATTCACCGTGTCGACTCCTCATCCCTTGCCTGCGCGGAGTGGCTCCCACGCCTCTTCGTCTTCCTGACCTTCCGATGCGTCTAACATTCACGGCCCCGACGTTTCGCTACAAAGTGGTGGAGGTTGCTCGGTAGCGATATTCCCGCTCTGAAATTATGCCCCGAGTCAATAAGCATCAGGAAACTACTTCGGACTGCTCCACTATGACGGAACCCCCTTCCTTTCTCTCTGCTATGGCTACCCCCCAAGCAAAACCTTTCGTCGGACCGCCAGTCTTCAGAGGCGCGCCAGAGGAATCTGTTTCCGAGTGGCTACTTTGCTACGAACATGTCGCGTCGCTGAACAACTGGGACCAAGCCACGAAAGTTAAATTTTTATATCTGGCTCTAGACGGTGATGCAAAAAAATGGCACACCACTCAAATTCTCACGGGTGCACCTAATTCATGGGAACAATGGGCGACGTCATTGAAAACGTCATTTACTAGCCGTCACTCAGTCGAGATCGCCAATTTACGACTACAAAACAGAACCCAACTGCCGTCCGAAAGCCCGGAGCAGTATTACTATGACGTCGTACAGCTTTGTGCAAGAGCCAACCCGTCTATGTCAGAAGATGACCGGTTGCGGCACCTTATGCGCGGTCTGCGTCCGGATGTGCAAGAAAAAGTGATAATCGCAAACCCGGAAACTTGCGCCGAATTCCTCCGAATTTTACAGCGCATAAATTACGCAGTCTTGATGAGCCGTATGTCGGGGTCGCGGCCGATTGACTACCACTATCCTACTGGATTGCAGTCGTGGATGCAAAACACCGCGCCTCCGGTAGGGATGGCATCCGCCGCCGCGGCAGTGCAGCCTACTCCTACATGTGTCGCCACGTGCGCCGCAGCTGAACTGCGTTGCCCGCGGGAGACTGCCGACCGCGAGGGAGACTTGAAGACGATTGCAGACTCCATCGTCTTACTGTCTGACCGGCTAAAAAGCATAGAAGACGAGATGCGTCGCCCCCCAGTGCCTTGGCCACCGAGAACGTCCCGTGCCAACGACGGGCGTCCCCGATGCCAGATTTGCCGCCGCATCGGCCACGTAGCACGGCAGTGCCGGCAACGGTTCCGGGATGGCAGAAATGATCATGCGGAGCCCCTTGGCAATCAGAACGGGCAGCATAACCCTTCGGGAAACGAGAACGGCCGGGCCTAAGGGGCCAGCCCGGCCGCCCCATCGGCACATTGTCCGAAAGTCAGCTTCTCGTAGTCCCCACACGAGCCAATGGTAGCGAGACAAAACTCGTAATTGATACCGGTTCATCCGTAAATGTCATCTCAGAAGAATTAGCCAACAAAATTTGCGCTGCATCCAAATCGAGAAAAGACATTTTCATCAGAGGAATTGGCGGAGGCTTGCTCACCCCTCATGCTGAAGTTGAAATAAATATTGAATTTGGCACCACCGAAGTTCAAGAAAAGTTTTTAGTGGTCAAGAATTGCCCGTACGAGCTGCTCGGTGGTCTCCCTTTTTGTCGAACAGTGCGACTTCTTATTGATTTTCACAAGAAAGAGCTCCAACTCAATGGCGAGGTTTTTCGACTACGGGTAGACTCAAGTGCCCCCGAACACAATGATGTGCTTACAGTGCGGTGCCACGAGCACATTCGCATTGAACCTCGCACAGAGGTCGCCATTGAAGTAAAGTTGCAAGGGACGGAATACACCTCGTCGAGCCGAACAGCACGCTGAGAAGTGGACTCCAAGTTGCACGCACAGTGACGAGGATCGAGCATGGGAGAGGCCTGCTTCGTATTGCTAATCCCACCATGTCGCCAGTAAATTTGCTCAGCGGAACAAAGCTTGGATGGGCTTCATCTATTCACGACGCACAGCTGGCAATAGCGGCTCCCGAAAACGATCGAGTGCCTCATGAGCTTGACATACAGACTGGGGATAACCTGCAGCAATCTGAACGGGATGAGCTGCTGTCGCTCATTGAGAAATACCGTCATCTATTTACAAGCAATGATAACCCCATCCGGCAAACTCACGTCGCTGAACACGTGATCGACACAGGTGATTCTCGACCAGTTCATCAGCACCCATATCGCCATTCCCCGTTTGAAAGGCAAAAGATTGAGCAACAGGTCGAAGAGATGCTGCGCGATGGGATAATTAGAGAATCTCACAGTCCTTGGTCATCACCTGTCGTCCTCGTTAAAAAGCCAAATGGGACTTGGCGTTTCTGCGTCGATTTCCGAAGAGTCAATGAAGTGACTAAGAAAGACGTGCACCCACTGCCGCGAATTGATGACATTCTCGACGTGCTTCAGGGGTCAAAATATTTCACCACACTCGATCTAACATCAGGCTACTGGCAAGTGAGCATCAAAGAGGAAGATAAGCCAAAGACCGCGTTTGCCTGTGGACCCGGCCTGTACGAATTCAACGTTGTCCCTTTTGGCCTGTGCAACGCCCCTGCCACATTCCAGAGAATGATTAACAAAGTCCTCAGCGGTCTCCTCTGGAGGGTTTGTTTGGCGTACTTGGACGACATCGTAATTTTCTCCAAGACCATGGCAACCCATTTGCAAGATTTGGAAAGTGTGTTTTCGGCTTTGGACGCGGCAAATTTGCGACTGAAGCCCGAGAAATGCAGCTTCGCCCGCCAGGAAATAAAATATTTAGGACACATTCTCACAGGTGAAAGCATCCGGCCAGATCCAGACAAAGTAGCAGCGATCGAGAGATTCTCCCAGCCGCGAAACAAAAAAGGTGTACAGAGTTTTCTCGGAATCTGTAACTACTATCGGCGATTCATCAAAGACTTCTCTCACATTTCTCGGCCTCTAACCAACTTAACTAAAAAGGATGTTCCTTTCGTGTGGGATGCAGCCTGCGAAGCGGCGATGCAGTCCCTCAAAGAAAAGCTGATCACAGCCCCAGTTCTAGGTCAGTTTGAGCCGGGAAAGCCGATAGAGGTGCACACCGATGCCTGCGATTACGGCATTGGCGCCGTGTTGGTCCAGAAAACTGAAGGTCAAGAAAGAGTCATTGCCTATGCGAGCCGCCACCTCAACAAGGCTGAGATGAATTACAGCACAACTGAAAAGGAATGCCTCGCAGTCGTGTACGCCTGCGGACAGTTTCGGCCATACCTCTTTGGCGCTAATTTCACGGTCGTGACTGACCAAGCTAGCCTAGCTTGGCTTATGAGAGTGAGAAATCCGAACGGTCGCCTTATGCGATGGTCGCTGTTACTTCAGGAGTTCGACATAACGTTGCGACACCGCCCTGGCCTCAAGAATGGAAATGCCGACACGCTTTCCCGCCTTCCTCACGATCCCGCACCAGTAAGCGAAGAAAACCCCTTACCGTTGCTGGTTTTGGATCAGGTGGATGTTGGAAAAAAGCAGAGGGCAGAACCATGGATTAGAGACATTGTACAGCACCTCGAGCACCCGAGTGCTCCCGTTGTCAGGAAGACCAAAAGAACGGCACGGAGTTTTCGGTTGATCGACGGTGTACTGTATCGGAGGGCGAAAGGCTTTGAGGAGGATCGCGCGGCCCTCGTTGTTCCCAAGTGCTTGAGGTCTGAGATATTAAGGCACTGCCATGACGACTGTACGGCAGGCCACTTGGGTGTCAAGCGTACCTGGGAGAGGGTGCGTTGCCGATATTTCTGGCCGAAGATGTTCTCATACGTCAGCAAGTACGTTCTCTCCTGCCCTGACTGCCAGACGCGAAAGCAACCGCCAGGGAAGCCGGCCGGTTACCTACAACCAATCCCACCTGTGGGTCGACCGTTTCAACAAGTGGGCATGGACTTTCTTGGACCTTTCACCAAATCCAAAGCAGGGAACCGCTACATCGTCGTGATTACCGACTACCATACAAAATGGGTCGAAGCTGTCGCGTGTCCGGCAGCCACTGCCGCAGAGGCGGCGAGGGCTTTTGTCGAGCAAATCGTCCTGCGTCATGGTGCCCCGGAGAGAGTGATAAGCGATCGAGGACAGCATTTTGTTGCCAACTTGACCGAGGAAATATTCCGGCTCGTGGGTAGCGAACATGCCACCACAACAGCATACCACCCACAGGCCAACGGGCTGTGCGAGCGTTTTAACCGCACGTTGGCTGACATGCTCAGCATGTACGTTTCCTCGCACCACCGCGACTGGGATGAATTTCTGCCGTACGTTCTTTTTGCGTACAATTCTTCCACCCACGAGACGACCGGATTCACTCCCTTCTTTCTTCTTCACGGGCATGAGCCGACGCTACCGGTAGATGTCGGGTCGGGCGCACAACGTGGATTCGACTACACCCTGGATGCGATGAAAGTGGCTCACCGGCTGCGGCAGGCTCGAAAATTAGTGAATGAACGGGAAAGGCACCAGCAAGAAAAGAACAAGCGCAGCTACGATGCTAAACGACGCAGTGCTGTTTATCGTCAGGGGGACTTGGTGTACGTATGGACTCCCTCGCGAGCAAAAGGAAAGACCACGAAGCTTCTTCACAGATACCACGGACCATTCCGTCTAGTGCGCCGGGTAGCCGAAAATGACTGGGAGGTGGTAGACCAAACTGGAAAAAAACGTGACGTTGTGAATGTTGCGCGATTAAAGCCCTGCCACGTTCGATCATGTTCCGATGCCGACGACGCAGACGATGAGTCCGGTGCCGATCACGAGGTGCGAGATCCGAGTGGTGATGTGCGCGAGTGCAGTGATGACCGCGAGTTCCGTCAAAGTGAAGTGCGCGAGCGCAGTGCCGGGAGTGATGTCCACGAATTACACCCCAGTGTTGTGCGCGAGTGCGACGTCAATGGTGATGTGCGCGAGTGTGGTTCGCGAGCGGACCGAGAACTTCGTTTGCATCATGGTGTGCGTGAGTCAGGGACCAGTGATGTAGTGCAGCAGCGCGAGAGCTCTGACTCTGAAACTGAACTTTACAGCGACTGGAAGACGTTGTCAAACGGCAACAACGGACAACGAAATGTCGCCGCTTACGACACTGATACTGACTTGTATTACAGTGCCAGCGAGTGAACTTTAGTGATTTTTGTGTCTCGCGGATTTCCATTTGTTGTTTTAAGCTTTCCACCTTTTAGACAGATGTATAACCCTGGTGATTTTTCAGTCCCGCGATTTTCCATTTGGTGTTCTAAGTTTTCCCCCTTTTAGATGTATAACTTTTCTGAAACCAGTACCTCACATAATAGTACGTAAAATTGTTTTTTTTTTCGTACTTCTTTTTTCCTGGGTTGCAAATAAAACGAGTGGGTCACTCTTTTTCGTAGGGGGGAGGTGTCGCGAAGAACGCGTCGCGTAGAATGTTTTCTTGTTCTTTTTTCTTTTCCGACTGCTTTTGTAGGCGGGTGCTCGAGTAAACGAGCCCGCTCGCCGCAGGGAGTCTTCCAGGGACGGGGCACTGAAAATGACGACCACGCGTGTGCGTCGCGGCCAGTTTCTGGAATGTGTTGTTTGTACTAGTTTTGTAGCAAAGCCGGATGCACGTGATCATAAAAGCTTGTAGAGCATCGATCGTTACCGTCGACTTGCCTGACTTGTCCGTGTAAGCCGGTTTCCTATTGGTGGGAGGCGGTGGTGGTTCGAGCCGTCCGCGTCGCCGTGGATGCTGAAAAAGTGCTATTTAAGCGGCGACACTGGCCTTTTTTGGGAGAGCGAACTCGGGGACCATGACGCTCGGCATCACCAGGGAGCAGTCCGGCAGGCCGACGGGGTATGATACCATTTTCTGTGTTTTATAATTTTTGCCCTGTGTGTTTTACAACTTCAAGATGTCTTAGCTAAATAAACCCCCCAATGAGTGCTTTCCCAATTCACCGTGTCGACTCCTCATCCCTTGCCTGCGCGGAGTGGCTCCCACGCCTCTTCGTCTTCCTGACCTTCCGATGCGTCTAACATTCACGGCCCCGACGTTTCGCTACAGTAGACTCATTCAGACTACCCTTGGAGCTCTTTGGTCACAGCTGGCCCTTGCGTCATAAAACAACAAACATCATCATCACGATAAAAATAAAATATCGAGGAGTGTACCAACGTTCGAGGCGCACGGGAAGTTCAGCAGTGGGAGAAGCCACCGGAAACCTCCACCACGGCTGACATGCGCCTTGGCAGGGAGTCGTAGAGCGCCGGTACGAGGTCTCTGCCGGCTTTCAGTTCTTCCCACTGACTTCTAATAGCTTCCCATAAATCATCAGCAGTGGCTGTATGGAGGCCCATTTTCGACAAATTGGCTTTTAATATGCCCCAGACGTTTTCAATGATGCTCATGTCTGCAACATTGGGCGGCCAATCTGGCGTCATCACGCCAAAGCTCTCAAGGTGAGCTGTCACCGCGTGGGCCGTGTGGATGGGGGAAACATCATGCCGCAGCGCAAAATGTCCATCACTATACGGTCCCTCCAGTATATGAGGAATGAGCTGGTGGTCAATGATTGTAATGTATTCCTCAGCGCACAGCCGACCATTAATGCGATGGAGAGGTCCGAGGCCATCTTTTGTAATAACCCCACACACGGTCACAGATTTCCTGCCACTTGTTTGGCATCATGGAGGTGACGGGGTAATACCTTTAGAAAAACGTATTTAATTTAAATTATTGGCAGTGTCATTCATCGATTACATTACCATTTGTCATGTTGCTCTTTGGCCATACCTGGCCTTTGCACCATTAAACAACACGCATCATCATCGGTGTCACCAATCTAATAGCATGATAATAGCGCTCTAACACCGTAACAATATATAGGAAAACATACCACGGGTCAAGAAATAAAAGCAAAATGCTTTACCTTATAGCGAATGGCCCCTATACCTTATGTTTCTGGTTCCACTGAGTGCATAAGCTGCTTTCATCAGTAAATGAGATGGTTCGCCAATCATCCACTGTCCACTGAAGGTGCTCTTGAGCGAGCCTCTTTCCTGTGGCACCGTCCGAAAGCAGAGGCTTTTGTGCAGCCATCCTGTGTCTGATGCCTGCCTCCCCTAGGCTTCGCCTAATCAGGTGATCACTCACATTAAGGCCGATGGCAGCCCTTCTCTCACCCGCGCTCATGAACGGATTGTCACTAACACATGCAACAATCTCCAGGTCTTCTTCTTCGGTTGTTCTCTTGGTGAGGCAACTATCAGCGTCTCTAATCCGGCCTTCGTCCCTGTGGGCACGTAATATTCTGTTCACTGAACCACCGCCCCTCCAGCTACTCGAACAATTTGCTTCTGTGAAAAGCCACTCAATGACATTCTTACAATTTGGAGTCTTTTCGCATGAGGTATACGTGGTGGCATTTTAAAAACTCTTGCCAACTGTTGCGAGCGCGACCTGCAGCGCAGCTTCGGTTATTTGAGATTTCGGCAGCGGCATCGCGGTTTCACAGCCACGGCAGAGCGGTAAAACACGCATAGGATGGGTAAATTTTCTTTCAACGATTAAAAAACGGCCGGTGTCGGAACATAAAGTAAGAGTAAAACAATTGGCCCACTCATTCCACCTGTTCGTCTGAATCAAGTTGATATGGGGAGTGCCTAGCGTAAAAAAAAAGAACAGCCTAGCAGACGACGGTGGAACCCGCGTGCACGGCGTCGGCGGCCGCATAGCCTCGACTCGTTTGCAAGTTGGCTCCGCCACGCGGCGCTGACGCACAGAACGGTCGCCGCTTCGCTGTTAGTTCAGTGTTGGCGTTAGTTCACTGTTGATCATGCAGCAGGGTTCTGAAGGCACGGGCTTCAGTAGTTGGTCGAGGTCTAGAGCGGATATTTTTGTTCCTGCTACGAAACCCGAGACCTTTTCTAGTTTGCTTGCTCCCAGGGACTCCGGAACCGAAAAGGAGTGGAGGGGAGGGAGGGAGGTCGCCCCCCTAACATTTTTCTGAAGGGCGGGGCGCAGGGCTCCTTTACTTTCCGACTGTTCACGCTGAAATCAAATTTTTGACAATTTCCAAGCTGGTGGTTGTGTGATCTACTGCTTTCCAAAGCGCTGGACCACACAACCACGCGGGTCTGCGCGGATTTTCAGTACTTCTGAAATTTCCAATCGTTAAACTGTATAAGAATGTAAAATAAGCGAGGATACACATATGAAAAATTTAATGCGGCTGAAATTAATTAGAACATTACTAATTCGTGCAATTAATATAATTAATTATTAATATAATAATACGTAATGTTGATACAGAAGAATTGACGGATATTCAGGACAACTAAATAATACACATGTCATACAAAGACGACAATACTTGCACCTCCCCCCACCCCTTCACTGTCAAAAACGTCCCGGAGCACCTCCTTACTCCTCTCCTTTCCCCCTTCATTTGTGTATAGTCATCGCGAAATAACCACACTAGGGATTTGCCTTCCAAAAATGTTGTCTTGTTTGGACGGCCCCCGCCTTTCATTTGGACAGCAATGCCACTAAGACAAAACGTGCTTTACAGGTCGGCGATTGACCGGAGGATTCGCAGGAGACCCGACGTAGGCATAGTTTGTAAAAAACGACCGCCTGAGCGCTGCCGAGACGTAGTCACGATGGGAAGCACACAGCAGAGGAGGACGAAAGGGGACTAAGTATTATGAGTTTATTGCAGTCGCGTTCTCTACACCCTTGATTTCACGTGCTAAAGCGCTTTCGTCGTCAAGACGGGCCTTTGACCCATCTCATTCTAACAGACGTTGGTATGCGAAAATGAAACTCACCTGAGGAAAGTACACCGCACACATACATCACACTGTCTGCAATGATTACTTATCCATTCACGGTCTTCCACGAGCTGGCCTCAATTCAGCATAATGTGCCCCTCCAATTTTCGTCTGTCCTACACGCTCACTGCTCGTATATTACTACTTTTAATTGCTTTAAAAATCTCGCGTTCTATATGTTTTCTGACACAAGTTGTGAAGTGGGACATTAGAATGTTGTTTGCTGTAGGCCTGTGCGAAAAGATTCTTGTATTTATAAGTTTCCAATGTGTCAGAAAGCGTAGACACCACGCATTTTGAGATATTCTAGATACACCACGCTTGATGTAAGGCGCTTGAATTGAACATTCACAAATTAGTACCATGCCTCGCATTTAATTTTGCATTACTTATTTTTAATTCGACAGAACATGGCATGTTTTGTTAAGATTTTGTAAAGCTCTTCTCTGTTGCTGTTTAGGGGGATTCGTCGGAGATATTACGAACAGTAGGGCAATCGATAATACAGCATGATGGATTGGCGCATCGGACGCCTCGGCTTTGCCGCCTGTGGACACAAAAGCGTGTGCTGCTGACATTGTTTGTGAGCACAGCTGCACCATCCTTTGCAATGACACCAAGTTTTTAGCCCTGTCGTTTGCATTTCAAGCAATACACGTGGTGATCTTTTCTTGTCGTTATCCTTTAAAAAAAAGTTATTCGCCTGACACGTGCGAACGCTAAAGCCGACTGAGGCGACAGCCACTGGTGTTGTTCCTGGTGCAACGTAGGTTCTTCAGCAGAGATGCTCACCAAGCACATCTTAGCGTTCGCAGCAATGGTGGGAATGAGTGCAACCATTGCACCTAAGCAACCAATTCGTTGGTGCGGCGGTGAACTAAGTGAGTATGATACTTAAAGTAAGTTTTCTGCAGCACATACATCCCTTGATACAAAGCAACGAAAATGATTTTTTCAGCTTCAAACGATTCAGTAATTTGAATGTAGCATATATCGTTATATCAGTGCGTAAGCTAGCAAGCCTAACGTTCACGTGAAGTGAAATAACGTCACTTCAGTGTCGCGGCCCCTGCCTGCTGTGTCCCCCCCTTTTTTTTTTTCAACAAACATCGTCACAGCGAGCAGCGAAAATGCTCCTTCCGGCAGATCTAGTACTTATCATTGAACGATCACGAAAGCATCCTCAATAATGCTTTGTTTTCTTGAGTTCACCAAATAAATCAACTCTGCTTATTTACGTTACCTCCAAGAACACCGTAATTGTTAAACAACGCAGTCTTTCGCGCGGGCAGACTCTGTGGTGCGCAGATGCCGGAACAAAAAGGCACGCGAGATCATTGATGCTGGGAGATTGATCGGGCGGGCTCATCGTGCGTTATAGCACTCCTTCTGTTTTGCTAGCACAGATGGAACATGATTACCTTACACTAGTTAGAGTGAACGCTTGATATCGTGTTAATAACGCAGTGGCGCTTGAGATATCAGCGGGGTTTGTGTTTGTTCTATGTTTTTTTTTTATCTTGATATTGTTGAAGGGGTATCCCATAAATATGCAAGCTAAACCAAAATAAACTGTTAGTTGAACTGCGCACTCTGTCCCGTGTCTTGCTGGTATGTGTTTGTGCTGTTGTACTTATGAAGATATGCTTCACCAAGTAGCCTGCCAACAATCCTTTCTAACTAGTCAGCTTATCGCTACGAGCCGAAACTAGGCTAAACTTTCATCACGTAAGTTTTTTGGCCGGGCCAGCATTTTAACCTGTCAGACCTGTTAGTTTTAGGCTCCGTAAGATAGCACGGCCTTCGCGTGTCCTTACTGAACCGAGAGTTCTGCTGACACTATTGGGATTGGTAATGATTTAGTCTGCGTTTTTGCGTTCCAAAGTCAGCTATGGTTATCAGGCACGCACTGCGGTGGAGGGATCTGGCATGATTCTGACCACCTGGAAATGGGCGAGTACTCATAAATCTAAGCAGACCGGTGTTTTCTGCATTTCGTTCCCTTCGAAATGCAGCTGCCATGGTCTGGCCATTGTTCATCCCGTGAGCTGGAGTTTAGCACGCCAACACCTGGCCGCTAAGCTACTACGCGTGACCGTTGGGCTGTAACTTCCTCGAGTATTTGTAGTTTTTCTGCTACCAATTAAAACAAAACCTCCCGTTTGTCTTTTTGGGATCCAGGTGCATGGGACCATGCGAAGGCAATGCGTTTTAGTACAGCCGTCATCTATTTATGCAAGGATGAAATACTGCGCCTGAACATTTCCAGCGGGGCGATAAAGGTGACTCTCTCATGCAGTAGCGCGACATGTAGTAATCCACGGATTAATTGTGTAAGCTTGAAAAGCGCTGATGAAGAAGCACCTACTGGACAATTTTATTCTAAATCATGGACTGCACAAAATTAATATTTTTTATTCACAGCTGTATAAGTTTTCTGACCGGAAACCAAACGGGTAAGGAATGAAACTGTTACTAACGTGCGCCCCAAGGACGCCAAGACCGCTGTCAGTTGCGCCCCAGCGAATAAAGCATGCAGACAATGCAGAAAAAGAAAAAGGAAGAAATGGCGCAGCCAACAAACTTCAAAGTAGCTATGCGGCACTCCTTGAACGTAAAAACTCTGACAATAGATCGTCGTGGCTCTTCTTGATATATCAGTGAAATGAAAGCGCGTTAATACCGCTTAGAAACCTTCGTATTATCGCTTCAACTGTAGATGTGAACATGAAGTCAGACATACGATACACCACTTGGACACTTTAGCGAACTTAACAGGGGTGGGGAGCCCGAACTTAACAGGGTGGGGAGCATGTTGTGTCGCCGCCGTCGAAGTGACAACAGCGCACCGCCGGCAGCAGTAAACAGACGCCAGCTAAGCCTTTAAATTACCTACTTCATTTTTAAAACTTGAAATCTATTCGCGTGAGAAAGACTCGCAGTTTGATTTTAAGTCACGCGAAGCGTATTTAGCACGAACGCTGAGATGGTTTAAGTAATGAATCTTCTTGCACGGGTAAAGAGAAGCGAAAGTGGGCAGTGAGTACCAGAAGACGGACAGTCGAGCACGCACCATTCGACGACTGTGACAGCTGCGCGACTATGGTCAAATCAAGCTGCAAGTTACTGGTGCTGTGAGCAGAATCATGCGACGTCATCGCAGAAGTGCAGGGACTTCAGTGGTATACTCTGTTCACACGGTTTCCGTGCAGTACTTTATATTTATTTCTTCAGCGGTGGACGGCTGTACTCCGAATATCTGTGGAGGGGCGCTGCACATAGTACGTACTTTCTGCGTATCAACCATTGTGAATGCTACTCACCGGTGCACCTCCTAAAGCACTACTCGCGTGTCCCTTATTTCGTGTAAACATCAGTAACATTACAATAACCCAGTTCACTTGCCGCTAGTATGTGTTATCAATGTTGTGATTCTGTTCGTCCTTAAGGCAGCGTTAACCTTCCAAGTAAGCATGCAAGATGCTTATATGTCTCTAATATGGAAATAGGATCCAATTACATTATGCAAACGAAGACATTTTGGGGGTAACTGCCTGTAACGACCACGGGAGCACAGATGATGCAGCAGCAGGTGGTGGTGGTGAAAAACATTTATTGATAGTATTTACAGAGAGAGATAGGGCGACGACGGGATATCACCTGCTTTGCCAGTCGCCAGCCGCCATTTTGACGCTTCGAAAGCACCCTTGCGATTTCAAAACGTATTTCACTTTCTAAGCAGTTATATATTATACAAACAAAATTATTAGCTCTAAAACTTGAATTGCATGCAAAAAATAGCCAACACTGTTCAAAGTGTTAACAAGACAAAGCTTTAATTGTTAGTTCGATTGCCTTGAACAACCAGGCGACGCTACAATCGCTTCCGAACGCCCCCCCCCCCCCCCCCCTCTATCGGTCACCCAGGGCCAGGTTCTGCAGCACTAATTTCAGAGTGCCGTCTTTAAAAGTTTCTTTGCCAAGACTCTTCCATGTACCGTAGCTGATAAGTGAGGATACCGCACTTGCTGCATGAACTTCAGCGTATCGGCGCCGACGTCACCACTGCCTGCTTCTGTGTGCTAGTGACACCATGTCTGCGAGCAAGAGCTGCTTCTCTGGAACGAAGAGCAGGTCAACGTTATATCTCAATAATCACAGAAAATAGCCATGCAGCACCTCTCCGATCGCTTTTTTTTTATATATGATAATCAAAGGGAGATGGTTAGTTTCAGTAGAGGTCAAACTTCTGGCAGGCATATGGAATGCATGGGGCTTCTTTTTCTCTTTGTGAATAGCGCGTTTCCCCTTCCGACAGTGTTCTTGATCCGTACGAGACAGGTTTACACACGCCGTTGTAGACTGCGGGGCCTACACCGATGCGTGATGCGTCACATGAAATCTTTGTTTCTCTTGCTGGATCGAACGCCTCAGGCAACGGTTGGCTACTCAAGCTATGATATATTTGACGGCATTCTTCTGCATGGATCTGAATCCAGGCTAACACTGCGTCTTAAGTATACCACGCACAGACAACGAGAATAAACATTATTCCATTAACACTCTGTGTTTAACCTCTGGTGGAGCCCTCATATAGGGCCCCATTGGACACTGCGGCTCGCCGGGCCTGGTCTAGGGTTATCAGTTTGCTCCCCAGTGCCAGCTCCGAAAGCCCTGCCTCCCTAGACCACATTATCAGTTCTTGTCGCTCTCTACATTCCTCCGCTCAGCTAATGTCGGAATAAACTTTGCGAAATAATTCACAAAACCTCCCATGCTTTGGTGCTGCTTGCTTGTCGCGTGGCTCGGGAATCTGCAGCATCGCCTGAATGTGTGAAGGATTTGTCCTGATGCCTGCGGCGTAAATTACGTCGCTTACAAAGCTTGTCAGTGTGACGCCAATGACACTCTTAGCTGGCTTAAACGTTAGCCCAGCTTTTTCTTCAGCCTGCAGCAGTAAGTCGTTCGTCGTGCTCTTGCCTGGATGGCACCCTCACGTGTATGTAACCGACATTAATTTTCGTTCCCGGCAAAGCCTCAAACATGACGTTATGGGCTTTCTGAAGGACTTCCGATGCTGACGATACGCCGAAAGGCGTCATGACAGCGCAGATGACGTACATCGTCGGTCACGCACTGTTCGGAAGGCTGTCCAGTTCCGGTTGACGCGCCCCCGCTATGTACCACTGTGTTGGAACGTTAGCGACTTCGCACTTGAACTCTTGCGTTACGGAGCGCTTACAAATTCACAAGCGCGCACACGCGAACGCCGCCAAAAGCATGACGAGGAAGGACAGACAGGCAGGGAGTGCATCAGACTAACCGGAAGTCGGAGTTCTCCTTCCACCAATCAGCGGAGCTCTGCCTTAAAACCACGCTGACATTCAGAGGAGCACTCAGCGAGGAGGTAATACCGGCCGGCGGCCGGAGCGTTGCGCAGGGGAGAGCAGGCGCCGCGTTTTATCAGTCGAACGCGTGTGTGGCTTAGGGGCCCATAAAAAGCACTTTCCATTGCCATCCCGGCGACATCTACCACTTCACCCGCGCTTTTAGGCAGCGAACCACTTGTAGGGGCGAAGCTCCTTAAGGTTTGGGTCTGTCCGTCCGTTGTTCTTAGTAGCGCGTTACCTTCAAAGAAATGAATGATGCTACGTGTGGAAGGCGCGCCCTCGGCGCGTGTCTCCCGGCGCGCGAGCTCTCTCACGTTGACTACGGAAATGCTCTTTCTTCGATGCACGCGCTACCAGCTAGCAAAGAAGGAGAACGCGCCCTCACCCGCGAGAGACAAGCTTGACGCAGGCAGCGTCTTCTAGCGAGTTTCTTGATTGAAAAATACCGACTGCTCGCGCTGGAGAACCGCTGGAGAACCGCTGGAGAACCACGTGGCCTTGTCTGTGGCGTGCGAGCCCGTAGTCCGTACAACGAGCAAAGGGCTGCCGGTTCCTAGCTTCGCTGATCTCTGCTGAAAGCACTGTCCATATTTTTGCAGAAAAAAACACCTTGGTAACTTCAGCCTTCGGACATCCTTCACCCTTCAGCCGTCACACCACGTTCGCGCGTGCACACTTCTGGAAAGGTTCTGCTGCCCGTTGGCCCTGCCTGACAGTGTCGCCACCACTGACCCGTTTCATACATAAAGTACAACGCTGTGAAGGCTGCCCATGTAGTCCGTAAACAAAAAGACAATGAGAGGTGTATTGTTCTGAGAAACAGGCGAGAAGCACAAAATACAAACTCGTGCATTTCGATCGTCTCCCCTGCAAAACGAGGGTGTTGTTGCGACTGGCCAGCTGACTTTGCCGGCCAGCGGGTAGCGTGTGGCGGAGCGGCGGAGACGACTTGCAGGCACTTGGGATTCGGGAGCCGAGAACCGAGGCAGAGGTTGACGAAAACTTAAAAGACGTTTATTTACATATTTACAAGTGCGTTCTCTTCAGAGAGTTCTTTTCTCTCTGTCTATCTCTCTCGCTTCTCTGGGTCCCGCGCTTTTTGTTGCCCGGACTTCTCCACCATTGGCTCCTGGGCGAGGGAGGAGGGAGAGGATGGGAGGTCTCCATATTTGACCCGCCCATGGCCGTAATTACCAAAAGTCCGGGAAACGACGCCGGAGACGATCACATCACACGGCCACGTGCACGTGCGGAGACACACACCGGCAAACAGTTTGTGTGGCCCGACGCCGATAAGGTGGGCCCTCGCTGGACGAATCACTTCCAGATGTGCCGGACGGGGTCGACTCTTCGGCTCGGGACCAGACGTTCTTCTCGGCTGGCCTTCCTCCTGTGCTAACTAAAAGCGTTCGCACACACGAAGCACACACGCACGTGCGGCACAGAAACTCATGTCCCCTGGCGGCGCCACACCGTCGCAGGCACACCTGCAGCAGCTTTGTAACAGCTTCCCCGGCGGCAGGCTGAGACCTCGACGTACAAGGGTCAACACTCTTGTGAGGAGAGGTCGTTGAAGTAGACGCTGATGCGCTGATTCCCAGCAGCTCTGCTCGGCCATCTCATGTACCAGGCATCTCGTCCAAGGAGTGGTCTCTGCTCTGCGTATCAGTTTCTCCAGAACACAGCATCGGAGCCAACTACGCCAGAACCACAACCGCAAAGCAGGCAAGCGCCCAGACTCTCTCCCTGAGACCCACCAGGCTTTTTCCCAAAACAAAATCTTTTTTCCGCCTACTCATTACAGCAGCAATTGCAGCAACGTGAAATAGGCTCATCTGACACACAAACACAAATTGTGATGCCATACAACAACAACAAAAAAGGACAATAGTAAACCTAAGCTACACCCACAAAAGCAAAGGCAATATACAAAAGCAAGAGCACTCGACGCCATCGAGCTCCCAAGAAGCAGCGACGTAAGCCGTCAGCATTGCCATCCAGTTTACCCTTTCTTTTTTGAAGAAATTATAATCAGTACAGCAACAGTAGCAAGCTCCAGCGCAGTAGTCGGCCGTTCCCAAATGACATTGCAACCACCCGAGAGGATCAATGGTCTGCTTAAATTAAGAACCCCGAACCCGCGAGCTATCATGCAAACTCTTTGTACTGCCTTTACCATACTGACGCCTTCTTTCTGTGAAGCGCTGTACGCTTCCTGCCATATCGTCAGTTTACGTCTAGCACATGAATCGCGTCTCACATGAATTCGAGACTCTTATTCTCCAAATTATGTTCCGACAAAACGAATCATCTTCCCGTGCGTAGACAAAACAAAACTGTCGTGCTGCATTAGAGCTACGGCTGAGTAAGTAAATGCGCTCTAGATAAACAATTGCAAACATATACGGTAAAACATCCTAAACACTTCACACTTGACATCCGCCGTCGCACTTATTAGCTAAACAAGCTCCTCCTCCGCGGATGTAAAATCGCTCTAGCCGTTGCGGTCACAAACCCTATACTTCACAACTGTGACTTCCGCAGTATATCTATCCCCACTAACGTCCACACAGGACCTCTGCGAAGCAACAAACAAATAACTCCCGCTGGCATTACGAGCTCAAACTCACAAAGAATGCATAACCTACGGCTCACATATGCACATAGGCTAACTTGTAACTTGCGCTATTTACAAACTCATAGGATACACCCTGACATGAAAATTCTTTGCATTGCATCTCACTGACACGCAAGTCAAATATTGAAGACTATCAAAACTCTTGCGGTCATACGAGTAGCCCTTCCAACGTAGCCTTTTCTTTTTCCAAGATCGCATCGCGAATATTTGAGACAATCTTCACACGTGTCTCCAAGCATTCAAGAAATAACACACTTTCCGCTACCTCTTCACAATGATTATGAACTCAGCAAAAAAACACTGTTCACGAAACAAATCTACGACCTAGGAGAAAGCTAAAACACAAAACCCGCAGCAAGTTACATAACGACAACTAAACGCGGAGGTCACGAGACACCATTCCAAAAACAGAAATTCAAAACAAAAGTGTTCTAAGTGTCTCCATTCACGGCATTTGACCACCTATGTCTGTCTGGCCCTTTTTAGCCGTACTCGCGGGGGACGCGCACTGAACGTTTTTGTCAAACAGGAAGCACGAAGGATGACACATGTGTTCACCTCACTGCGGGGCACCACAACCGTCGCCAGCGTCTTCCCTCCGCGGCATTGTTCGACGGCTTCGCGGAGGGGCCTTACCCTGAACTCACGCGACAATTTACCGTGAAGAAGGCGGCGGTAGGATAACGGCGCCTGTCCGCGGCTGCTGACATGCCCCTCTGACCGTGTTCGATCATAGTGCGCTCTTTCCCTTCTCGCTCGTCGGCTCGCACGCGTCTTAGCCCAATTCTGCACGCGCGAAAAGCGCACCTTTCTCGCTCTCTTGCTTCCTCGCTCGACGTCTGATGTCAACCGCCCCGCGCTCCCTGCGGCATTACTTTTTCTATGACGCTTTTTACGTCTACTCCTCTTGCCTTTCCTTTTTGAGCCCTTCACTCGCATTTCTTCACTCTGAACAATCTCACTGTTCTTGCTAGCCGACCGATTCACGCAGTCCAATTTACTTACCGGCAGCTGATCTATTCTTTTGCCTTCCCGACTAACGGACAGCCTAGCACGCTTCGAAACAGTGCAGTTCGGTGTACTTGAGCTCCGCAGCTCGCATAACTGAGCGCTATCTGCACCTGCCTCGTCCTCCCTACAGTGTGCTTCGTCGCACTCTGCTAAACATGCACTGGCTTTCTCGTCTAGCGAGCTGACATAATCTTTAGCTTCGCAGGCAAGATCCACTTTCGCGACGCACTCCCTATGTATACGTGCCAGTTCGTCTGGGGCCTGCCTAGGCGCTTCCCTCTCATCCGATTGGCACGATACCTCGCCGCGTTCACTTTGGCCATGAACGGCCCCAACTACGACTTCGGCATCGTCAGCAGCTGACACCTTCCTTTCACTCGTGAGCGTGCTCTTACCCTCACACGTATCTGCACGAGCTTCCGCGACACTCCCTAGTGATGAATGCGCCAGATCGACCACCGCTGGCCTAGCTGATTCACAGACATTCCACTTGCACATCACCTTGCCGCGTTCACTTAGGCCATGAACGGCCTCAACTACCACTTCGGCATCAATAGCAGCTACTTTGATTTCTCTCGTGAGCGTACTGCTACCATCGCCCGCATCGGCACGAGCTTCCGCGACACTCCCTAGTGATGCATGTGCCAAATCGACTACAGCTGGCCTATCTGATTCACCAACATTCCATTGGCACATCACCTTGCCGCATTCACTTTGGCCTGGAACGGCCTCCACTACCACTCTGGTATTGTTAACAGCAGATAAACCTCTCACACTCGCGAGCGTGCTCTTACCCTCACACACTCGGGGATTGTTAACCGCTGATAACCCAGTTTCACTCGCTAGCGCACTGCTACCATCGCCCGCATCGGCACGAGCTTCCGCGACACTCCCTAGTGATGCATGTGCCAACTCATCCACATCCCATTGGCACATCACCCCGTCGCGCTCCATTTGGCCTTGAACGGCCTCAACCGCAAGCGCGTCATGTTCACTCGCTGATGAGCTTTCCTCCCGCATGAACACGCTGCTGCTTCTACGTGCGTTAGCCTTTTCTCCGGCCCTGAACGGCACCGCACTCGCCACTACACCGCACCTTTCGTGCTCTACATCTACTGATGCACTACCGCTTTGCTGCCTTGCCTCGAACTGACGAACATCCAACTTCCTTAGCAAGCTCGACCTAACCTGCTCGTAGTCGTCTGCTTCCTCCTCTGTCAAACGGGCAATTATATCAGCAGCCTCATACGGTAATAAGATAAGCAAACATCTCGGCCACAATCTCTTGGTAACACCCGCCTTCTCGCACGTTTGCTCGAAGTTTACCAAGTACCGACCTATGTCCTCTCCGGAGCGGCAGGGTTGCATAAGGTCCTCCACATTGAACGGCTTTCGTTCTACACCGCTAGATGCTTTGCTCCACTCTCCATTCCGAGCCTTGAGCAGCTCGAGTTCAAGACGCTCCATTTCAAACTCCATCTCCAAACGCCTCCTCGCCAAAGCTCTGAATGAATTAACTCTTTCTTCTCTTTCCCGCTTTGACTTCTCAATTCTTTCTTCCTCAATCAGCTCCAGACACTCTGAGAGCTCGTCATCGTCTGCCCCAAGGTTCTCGATAGCCTCGATGATCTTTGGCTTTCTAATTAGCTCCCGAACCTCCAAACCCATCCTTTTTGCTAACTCTAGCAAAAGCGGTCTTTTGAGTGCCTTTAAGTTCATGGTTGCTGCAAGTGCTGCTAATTCTTCACTAACACAAAAATACTACTACGTTCCCGTCCTCCAATTAACGTGAAACAGTAGCTACCGAAATTACCATCTTTGCTAACACAAATCAAAACAAAGCCTGGTAAAATCTCAGTGAAGAAAAGCCAAGCACTCACCACCCTACAGCCATGATCCCGGCGGAGTCGATTCCGACGCTTGCACCATCCGTTGCGGACCGCAAGGATCTCCCATGCCGACGTCGGACCTCCGGGTAACGAATCTCACCGCTGTCATCCAGTTGTTGCGACTGGCCAGCTGACTTTGCCGGCCAGCGGGTAGCGTGTGGCGGAGCGGCGGAGACGACTTGCAGGCACTTGGGATTCGGGAGCCGAGAACCGAGGCAGAGGTTGACGAAAACTTAAAAGACGTTTATTTACATATTTACAAGTGCGTTCTCTTCAGAGAGTTCTTTTCTCTCTGTCTATCTCTCTCGCTTCTCTGGGTCCCGCGCTTTTTGTTGCCCGGACTTCTCCACCATTGGCTCCTGGGCGAGGGAGGAGGGAGAGGATGGGAGGTCTCCATATTTGACCCGCCCATGGCCGTAATTACCAAAAGTCCGGGAAACGACGCCGGAGACGATCACATCACACGGCCACGTGCACGTGCGGAGACACACACCGGCAAACAGTTTGTGTGGCCCGACGCCGATAAGGTGGGCCCTCGCTGGACGAATCACTTCCAGATGTGCCGGACGGGGTCGACTCTTCGGCTCGGGACCAGACGTTCTTCTCGGCTGGCCTTCCTCCTGTGCTAACTAAAAGCGTTCGCACACACGAAGCACACACGCACGTGCGGCACAGAAACTCATGTCCCCTGGCGGCGCCACACCGTCGCAGGCACACCTGCAGCAGCTTTGTAACAGTGTTAAGCTGATGAGAAATGTGTTGTGACGTAAGGCTGCCATCGCTCACCGCCAGCAACGCACTACTTTTTGGTCGCGGAAGCACAGAGCGCAAACAAGAGCAGTAGCTTTGACAGCGTTTCGCCTGCCGGCACGTACTACAACCTACCACGACTA
>CM023484.1:110130383-110154595 GCA_013339685.2 Hyalomma asiaticum | reverse complement strand
CTGCATTGTTTCTGAGCCCCGACCCGCTGTTTGTTTCCCTTCATCACACGGGCGCGAGCACGGAAACGCGCGCTTGCGTCCTCCGTGCGCTACTTACTTTCGATCTTGCTCGTACGTCAGCACCGGGCACCGTTACCGACAGTTAGTGATGAATCCTGCGCTGCGAGCTCGGATCGAACGTGTGACTGAAGCGATTGGCTTCGACCCTTACGGCGACACACGAAGAAAACGCAAAACTGGAGCACCGGACGAGCCAGAACTACCAGGACCTTCGTAACGCGACGGCGATGACATGAATTGGTACGTGAAAGCTTACAGCACTGCACATTTCCTTTACCGCGCATCAATATTTGTTCACAGCTCCCATGTATGACTTTTTTTTCGCGTGAATTGCAGCATTTGTAATAATTGCCACGAACGTTCAGTTACAATCATGTCCGCCTTCTCTAGACCACACTCGGAAAGCCAGCATCTATCGCGATGGAGCCCGATCTTGACTGAAATCTGCGTTGTCCGACGATCCAGATTGGTTTGGGTGATTTCTACCGCACCATGACCGGCCCAAAGGAGCATTTCAATTTGTCTGTTATGCTGTTAGAATTGCAAATATAAAGCTTTCATTTTTTAAAACTGCATTCTTCCGTGTGCAATAGTGATTTAAGCTTTTCTCTAATTGGCTGTAAACGTACGCCTGCAACTATGATAACAAGCCTCTGATCGCGACCAAGGGGCATGCCTTCTGTGAGGGTCGAGCCAAATCGCAACAAAAGGTTACTGTGGCATAGACTCTATCTAGAGCGGGCTCGATCGCAACCTGCTTTCATGCATTTCGGCGAAAGTTCATCGTGTGCTAGCTGCAGGAAGACTCGTGTGAGATCGCTATACTTTAATTGTGCGCCGCAGCAGCGCTGAACGGCAGTGTTGTGTGATTGTGATAACTTAAAATGAACCAAGCACCGTCGGAGCGTTATTCCAAAGTGATGCGCACAGCTGATCAGAGCAGCCATGTCATTCTAGCTTCCAAACTGTGTACTAGCTGATTCGCGCGGCTACCTCGCAAAGCTTGTAGATAGCGGGGACCGTAACAGCATAAAAACAGCGAGCTTGCCAAATTGCTTGCCTTCGAGAAATATTTTCCTGTGTGATTACGCATGCAGGTTTACCTGTGGGCACTGCGTGGAAACCTAAAATGCGCCGGAGAACGTATCCTGCCAGGATATCTCCAACGTGACCTGCGTAACCCGCCACTCTCACTTTGCAAGTGTGTGTTTAAACGCGGCCGTCTTGGAAGCAGTATACTGGGAGGTGACACAAAGTGGCACCTCCCAGTATTGGCCTCGAGGACATACTGTCGCGCCACCTACACTCTGACGTCACTCATGGGATGCCGGGTTTTGTCGCCTGCTACAACTCCACGTTTCCTGCGTGTATGCCACCGCGGGTCTTTTTGTTGTGGGCACCGCGAGCGCTTCCCCCCTGCCTGATGACCGTCCTCCGAAAAAGCATTTTAGTGACCCGATAATCGGGGCAAGTGTACGGCGATTCCGTGCCCCATGGTGACAATACCAGGTAAGGAGTTGGTATATATCGCGAGCCATAGCCAACGCCATATGAGACTATGCAATTACTAGACACGCTGATGATCAATTATGGAATATTTTTGACATCACTTTTCACATGTCCTGTGTTGAACGAATGCAAGTGATCGTGAAACAGCGAATAAAATGTGCCATTGAATCAGGATATGGCAATACCACCGCGCAAGCGGCCCGCTCGCACTGTCGACAGCATATGGGAATGATCGGCAGACTGGCGCGTTATCAAGCATGCTTAGGAGTGCTGGCTTAGCAATCACCGCCGTTTTCTTTACGGTAGAAAGGTTTACTTTTCGCATCAGCTCGTCGTATAGCGAAATAAGCTAGAATATTTAGGGCTAATTAGGCTAAGACTGATTAGGACTAGATTCCTTAAGACAATACTAATGAAGCCAAGTCTACTGAAGCTAATGCTGCTCAAACTAGCACAATTAAGCTAAAGCTAATTATACCGGACTTATGAAACTAATGAAAGCCTAATAAACTCAATATTAATTAAGATATATTTATATAAGGTAATTCTAATCAACCCAAGCCTAACAAACTTAAGGCAAATGAAACCAAATATAATTAAACAAAGCCTAATCAATTTATTACTCATTACACAAGCCTATTTCAAATAAAACTAAGCCGGACCTAGTTAGGCTGACTGATTAAGTCATGCCTAATTAGACTAAGACTGAGGCTAACACTAATTAAGATATGTCTTATCAAGTTGACCAGCGTAATTAAGTGGGTGCTAATTAATGCAAGATTAATTAAGTTAGGTCTGATTGAGGCAAGCCTGACTCCGCTACGGCTAAATTGGTTGCGAGTGAAACCTAGCAAGGCCATGTAAGAACCATGTCCAACTTCAAATCGACGAGTTGCGGTGTGTTAAGCCATGCGCGTCTCAACGCAAACCTGGCCTATTATTTTCTTCTTTTGTTCGCTTACAGTTAGCCTGTCATTCTCCAGCATCAAGAACTTATTGACAAACAGTCCGAGAATTCGCGGCTGCCTTCCCAAGGAAGTTTTGTTTACGTGCCCAAGCACGTCAATTAGTTTGGCGTAAAACAAAGCGACAATTAACATGACGAGGCTAATTTGGCAGCACTTCTAAAAGCTTCAGCTATCACCAGCAAGGATTTGTACGAGCTCGTTCTTATAGTTCTAATGGAAAAAATGGCGGAGCCAGAATTAAATGAGCAATGATAACGGCGTGTTAATTGTTGGAAAGCGAATGTATATCAAAAGATTAAGGTCTTCATATAACCATATAACTTTTCAGACGTAGGGATAAGAAAATCACGAATGAAAACAGGTACGTCATGAAATTTTACGCTTTACACAATATTTCTTTTCACTACCACATCGCGAAAGATGGTCAAATACTGCTCTGCACACCGATAATGAACTTGACATTCCCAGAAGCGAACGTTCTATGCTAAGCATTAAGACGACAAAGGACTTAGAATGCGCGATTTGACCCGCACGTCACGTTTTACAAGCGAGCTACGCAGTGCAACGAGCAAAGTAGGAAGGGGCATCCTACCTATGACGTCAAAACGATCGCAGCGCCGACCACAGCAGTGGTGGGCCTCGCGGCCAATACTGCACAAGTATACATGCACTTGCAAAGCATACAGTTAATGTGGCCTTCACATGCTTTCTTCTTGCTCACAGAACATATCGATTTGTGGCATGCAGGATGTTCACGAGGTGGATTTGGAAAAGGCTTCGCAGGTGCAATAGAGTTGCACTGCCTGCTTGCATGGTTGCCAGGATTAGGAACGAGCTCCTGTCAGCCACTTATGTAGGCTTCCAGTACTCCATGCAAAAGTAAGTGCAGCTACCGTTACAGAAGTCACAAGGAAGCATTTTTATAGTGTGCTCAACTCATAAGAGTAATTATAAAACTCATAAAGTAATTACGGCTTGTGCATGTAGTTGGATTTCAACACTCACTGTTGAAGTGCTAAGGAGTCTATCCTTGAGTGTTTCTTTTTATGATGCTTTCTGATTTTGTGTAGCACTGTGCTGGTATGAAGAATGAGACTGTAACGACATGACCAAGTGCAGTTCGGTTTATTTCCCTCAATTCCATGAGGGCCTAAAAAGTGTTTCGAGAGACAGGCGCAAGTAGTATAGAAATTGCACCGTCAAAGAATGTCAGCAACTAGGTAACAATATCAATTTAAAGGTTTCTTTATTAATCATCGTACACAGCAACATTCTTGGCACTTGCATCAGGGGCTTCGAAACGCATGAAAGAACAATGCAACACAAGAAGTAGTAGTGAACAAATATTGAACTTATGAAACCAAAATGTACACACACATAATTCACTCCTGGGAATGTCATGCTAAAGGTTTCAGAAAGCTAGACGACTGGAAATAGGCCTTCGGAAGAAAGTTACAGTCAGAAATGGTCCATGGGAAAACTTGTTTGAAAGTTGCAGTTCTTGCAAAAATTGGTTTAGACTTGATGGCTTCCAGTGTGCTGTGACCATCTAATGGAAAGGCAGTACTTGGTTTGTTCAAGAATAGCAGACTAAATAATAGACTTTATAAAAGGCACTGAAGGCACTGTGTGTGGTGAATGTGCACACACATCACATCTTCCTGTCCCTATCATCGTTCTTTGCCCCCTCTTCTCCCCTTTTCATTTTCTACCTGTGCAGATTTTCTACCTGAGCAGGCCAGAGTGCACTAAGGCCAACCTCTGTGCCTTCCGATAAATTATCTCTTTCCCTCTGAGCAGACTGAAAAAATTATGAATATTGAGCTGCATTCAGCATGCAATCTCAGAAACACATTGTGTTTTGTCCACCCCTAAACTTTTCACTGTATCAGTTTTGAGTATAAGGTTACATATGCGAGCTGTAGTGATTAGCATAATAGGAAAATTTGATGATGAAGAATTAGCGGAAAATGAGTCAGTGCATCCATCATCAGAAATCAACGCAGATTTAAAGTGGTCATTAAATGCTTTGGTAACACTGAGATTATCTAAGCATGATTTATCAAAAAAAAAAAAAAAGAAATGAAAAAAAAGTCAGCTCTGACTTGGTGGGCTGATGGCTTTCCAGAACTTTGATGGCTTGTTTTTTTGAATTATAGCAAAGGATTATTGAATTAAGCATTGGGTTGTTCAAGCAGGTGCCTGATATGACAAATTGACAAATTACGAAAGTGTATAATCTGACGCATGTACCAAGGATTTTTGGGATGGCACTTTACACACTTGGTTCGAATGTGATAAGTATACAATGATTAACAGTTGCATAAAAAATGGTTTAAAAACACGTCAACATTGTAATAGTTGGCACTCCTCGAAAACTCAAAGGTGGATACAAACATCTCGGTTATGGAGTTATCAGATAAGCAAGTAGTGTGCTCAATGCTCAAGACATTTAAGGAAACTGCTGGGTAAGAAGTAAAATTCTGCGCCTTGTGTTTCGTTATATAGTTTTACGGCCTCACATTCCAATTTTCAGTTTCCATGCCAAAGCGAAATAACTTGTCTGAAAAGCATTGGCTTCTGTGGTGCATTGAATAATGCTATGCAAATGACAATGATAGGAATTCCTCACTTTGTGCCATGTTATTTGTTTGCAGGTGGAAAACTGGAGCCTAACATTACGCTGAAGTGTTGTTCACCATGTTTGTGTCATTCACATTGCTGGGTGATGTTAATTATTGTAATATGGCCTGTGATTCACCTTGCAAAGATCTCATCAAAGGAACGCTGGCTACTTGTGTCTACCTCAGGAATGACAGATGGAAGCTCTGCAGCGTCTGCGTCTTGCTCTGCGTCTGGAACTGGTGTTGAACCACGTGCTGGCTGAAACATTCACGTTGGTGATGGGGCACCCACTGCTTCACACTGACTTGATGCATCCAGATGTGCACATGTGTCAGTTTCCACACCTGCTTCTTTACATGCGTAGGCACTGAGGATGGCCTTTGAGGCTGCAAAGTTTCCCACATAATGTTTTGAAAAACTACAGAGCATCCATTTTTGCTATGTTGAACAAAGAATTGGCCATCAGATTAACAATACACTTTCACAATGTTGGTTGTGTTTTGCTGTTTACACCACAGTTTTTCACTTATTTTGGTAACTGAAGTGTTTACACAGGTGTACAGGCCTTGTGGTAGGAGTGCACTGGCCTTTGTGCCACTCAAAGCAAGTAAAGCTTGTACCTGTACGATTTAAAAACTACCAAATTTCAACTTTGCTGTGCTAAAGGTTGTCTCATCGAAAAGTTGTAGTTTGCTCAAGTGATGTTTTTGCATGGTGTCACCGCCTCCTCATATGGGGTCTCTGTGGCAACTGTTGTTTATGATGGCTGTCTGAGTGCCAACATTGCACACAGCAGGAGGACAGGTGCATCTACCAGATCTGATCCTGCAAAGTTACGCACTTTGAACTGAGAGCTGCATAGAGCTTTAAGTCATTTTTAGCACAGGATCACAGAAAACTTGAGGGCATCTGGTGCTTACGTGACATGACACTTCATTGCCAGCTGCAGATGAATGCGCTTTGCTGGACCCAGTGCCATGCTGAGACTGTGAATCAAGTGTTTTAGGTAGAACGTCATTATAGTTTCCGTGCACCTACTCACCCCCTGTGAACCTCCAGCCTGCGTGTTGCAAGATGGGGCTGTTCTGGTGAAGTAGCGATTATGTTCTTCGGGCACTAGATCACTGGGATATGAAAATATGTATCACTATCATATTAGACCACTGATCGTGCTAATTGAATGTCACTTCACGTTGCCATAAATGCCTAAATGTGAAATAGTGCTTGTGTGTTTAGGATGCCAATCTGGTATTTGCCTCCAACGACTGATTGTTTAATTACTACATGACAATTTAGAGACAAAGTGAACGTGTATGTGTAGACAAGGTTTTCAACTGCTCCCTGTTCCCCGAAATCTTGACACTCTGTGTGTACACTACATGCACACATATAAGCACCCACATGCACACACCTGCAGTTGTGCTTACCGACCAACACTCCTGTATTGGACCACCCAGACCATGTTTAGCATGATATGAAGCAGCATGTTGTTTGACATTTTATAGCTCCCTGTTCTGAACTGAATGGCAACACTACGTTTGTTACATCATACAGGTTCTATGGCCTGCCATGTAATCCAGCTGGCTGATCAATGGAGTAGTACAATATTCAAATTAGTGAATCATTAAAAGCATTATGCAAAACATAGAGAAAAAGTGAGTTCATTCACTGAAACATAAAGCCTGCAGTAGTGTACATTGCAGTCAGTTTAATTGGAAACATGTCATTGGACACAATAACGTGGTACAATTATACTTCTGTTTTCTTAGGGAAAGCGTTTGACAAAAAGCATTGAATGCCAATTTGCTTTTTGTCACTTTCTTTAAGAATGCATATTTGGTACTTGCTATCAATTCATGCTTCTTGTGCTTGCGTGCACCAGCATTGACCTTTTCACAGAGCTGCAACATTTTCTAAGGTTTACTCGGCTCATATTGCTCATTAACAAATCAAACATTGGTACGTTTATGCGAATAGTATTGCCCTTATATAAATGAAACTGAAGCAGAATTTGGCTTTCTGTCTCACTGAACGAATAGTAAGCTCTGAAAACGAATACCTAGAAGAGCCACTTCTACTGAGCTACTGTTACGTGCGGTGTTGTGTTGTAAGCATAAATACATACATGCTACAGATTTGAATGCTGATTACACCATCCATGCAACAAAATTTGTATCCCCGACTACGTAAAATATTATATACAGTACCTTCTCCTGCGCTTAACTGGCGAGTGTTCCATCGCACTGCTACAAAAGTTAGCAACAAAGAAAGAACGTTAAGTGTGCGCTTTTCACTTGCCTGTATGCCAGGAAGAAACAACGTAGGCAGGGCATTTGGCTCCAGCTGAAAACGTGTCCAACTGATTCCTTCACACCGCGCCAGTTCGGGATCGTGAAGGGAGGCACCACGGCGAAGTGTCTGCCGCAAAAGTGTAGGTTGTTTCGCTTCTCCGTGGGTGGAAGGCCAATACGCTCGCTGCAGCCATGCACACCGCAAGGCGTCATCGCGAGGCAGCGTATATGACGACTTCATGCCTTTCCTGTCGCTGACTTTGCAGCCGACGGCAGCGCAGGGCACCGTTTGTTCTTTGCTCGTTACTCCCTGGGTTAGGTGTGCGCGCAGTGCGCGCTCGCTTGATGACGCTGACTGCGGTGCAGAGTTTCACATTCGCCAGATTGAGCCCATCCACATAAACCGACAGCCAGCTCCGGCATAGCTGTTTAAGCGCCGCCGAAACTGAAGAGTGGATCGCACTGAAGCAGCCGAAAAACCACTGCAGTGGCCGCGCGCCAACTCCGAGAGGATATATCCCGTCGGTGAAAGTCCACAGCACAGGTGCATCTTATCACGCAAGCTGAATCTCCCAGCGGCAACCAAAGGTTAATTGGTTAGGACAGATAGCACGTTTCCTTGAACGTTGAACGTCGCTTCCGCTGCATCTGATCGTGAGAAACGGGCTTTGTGTGCTACCTTCGAGTGAAAGTTCGCGATAGTGCCGCGGCGTTACAAAGGGCGCGGCGTCAAAAAGGAACCGCAACTTCAACAACCTAGGTGCATGAGCGCGTGCTTGTGGTACATACGCCAACGTTATTTTGTTTATTATTGACGAAACTTACGGGATTCAAACAAACAAAGCACCAACTCCACAGTGCCAAAAAGACGCGCAAGCGCGCCGAGTAGTGCAGACGACAGTTTTCTTCCACCGGAAATGCGTCATTCACATCAAAACTTTAAACGAAGTTGATAGATTTGTTGTTTACTTCATCTTGTTTATTTACTTGCAAAAGATATACGCAGTGACAGCATAACCAAGCTCATTTGATTCAAACATGATTCAAACATTGCTCTTAATTTATGTCGGCTACCAGCCAATAGCAGCAATCTGCTCCATTTTGTCATAGAGCATATTAAAAAAGAGTGATAACCGGCCTTTTTTTTTTTTTTTTTTTTTTGAAGCGAGAGCTCCTGGGTGAGGGACAACTTTGTGCTTGCCCTGTTAACTCTACGCTTCGCGCACGACTGTAGAATTTGGGTGAGCTGTTTATTGCAGCCTACACTGTCGATAGAACGTGTTTTTTCGCGAAGTCCGGGAGGTGCTCCAGGACCCCTTTAAAGAACCCCAGGTGGTCGAAATTTCCGGAGACCTCCAGTACGGCGTCTCTCATAATCAGCTGGTTTTGGGACGCTAAACGCCACAAATCAGGGATGGCACTGCGAAACAAGTGAGGGAAACAATCGTGTTTTGTTTGAAGCACTCCATTCACGACTTCTCTATTCTCGATGAGTGGACTGTGAATTTTTTTTTCTGTCCATGATCGGAGCGTGTTTAGATCGCGCGTTCTTTTCACACATCTATTTGCACGCCACACGAAGTTTTCTTCGTCTGTTTTCTGCACGATTGTTTGTACATGCTCCAATTAAGGTGCTAAAATATGCTCGCTGGGGTACTTGTTTGCCCGCAGCCACAGTAACAGTCTCACGCTCCACTGACGTATCCGCGAAGAGGTCGAACCCCCTCCTCTTAACGTTTGCGTTAGACGTGTTCAGGAGTTCCTCCACTTTTCAATATAATATCATGGCTACACCGGCTCCATGCGCGCGATCACATATATTATGACAAACTACTTTAGTTCCGGAGTTAGGCTGCTTTCTTCTGCGATACTGCGTGTTGCGTCCAAGAAATGTAGGCTAACATTGGCTTCTACCCATGCATACCATTTACATGAAAATATAGTTCGTAGAATAGATACTTGGGCAAGTTGGTCGATATGCATTTTCCAGGAATAACAGCGGGACAAGACAGGACAGCGGCCATGTCGTATTCCTTCTCTGTCCTGTCTTTTTCCGTTGTTATTCCTGAAAAATAGTTCATAAATAGTTACATAGTTCATATAGTTATAAATATGCAAGACCGCCTTTGTTTGGGCTGGACGACGACTCGACAAGCCCTTAGCCAGGCCCGGGGAAAAGTCGACTGACGTCGAAGGGGCCCGGGAGGACGAGGAAAAGGACTTTGCTTATATGTATGAGTGTATGTGTTCGAAAGATACGTTTCAGCATTAACATACGAGTGCATTGACCATTTATGTCTGCTTTATGCTATCGACATTACCACGAAGCGTGAACATAACAGAATTCATTTCCCAAGGTGGCAATACATACATGCATACTAAGTACAAAATAAGGCTATTGTTACTCCCATAATTTACTGGATATTCTTGCTTTTTGCCTAAGGCCAGAAGCCTCGGCAAAACAAATTTAGGTGCGTGCATGATAGCGCTGGAACTTTAAGTAATACCTAACAAGACTTACAAGACATACATACAACCTTTACAAACATTACAGAAAAGGGCACTGAAAATAATTAGTAAACCAAAGAGCAACAGTAAAATAACCTGTGACATTTTCCAAACTCAGCATGTGTTATCGGTAAAGGCTCTATGCAATCACAAAATATCAATTTCATAAACAACATCTTGAGTACCAACTTTCCTCTTCCTCGAGATGTATTTTCTTTTCCAACAAGGAGTACAAGACACGCTCTAAAAGGCAATCTGAATTTACCTAAGTGTTATAATGTATACGGCGAAAGAGTAATTGAATTCAATGGGACAAAAACTGGAACACCTTACCCCTAGAGGTTAAAACCGCACGCAACTTTAGGCAGTCGAGTAAGTACTTTTTTATTGAAAACCAGGATATCTAATGAACCTACATTGATAAATTAGGTGCACTGTATGAAAAACTTTGTTTATGAGGATTGTACGGTTGGTTTTAATTATGAAATGTTATTGAATACCGTTCTGTTATACTCTGTATCTGACCTGTCTGATTTATAACACTGGACCGGAAACTAGCCTTCCTTGGATATCGATCCAGATAATTGTTTAAGTGTGTTTGTGCGAAGAAAAATAAAGCACTACTACTACTACTAATAAAAAAGGTGGGGAAAAATATAGGATCAGGCAATAAAGAAGGCGGGCAAGAAATGCTGGCTCATCCAACCAGGAATGCTGGCAAAAAATGATGAAACAGCCATCAAGAATGGCTGGAAAAAACGGTTCGAGCTGCCATTGTTTATACAAGCTTACCAATATTGAAAATACAAACGATGGAAAATGTTGGCCAAAGCCATTCTTTTCCCCAATTTTTCCAACGTTAGACGACTAGTATCCAACATTGGACTAATCTAGTTTAAAGTGTAGCATGTGCCCCGAAATCCAATGTAGTTCCAATAGTGTACCCAATGTTTTCCAACGTTGCGCGAAGGTCGGTCTAATGTTGTGCTGCCTGGGTATGTGCAGACGCAGATTAGTTTCATTTTCCCGATGACTGGAACGTCTCTTCCTTGCGTTCTCGCGAGCATTTCTCGGTCTCTCCAGACTAAACATCACGTGAAGTACATTCACCGCCCGTGGTCCACTGTCCATACACTGAACAGTGGTGCATTAGGGAGAGCGTAGGTCCTGCTGAACTGCACCCTAAAGGGTCACGGAGGACCAAGCGATACTTCAGTAGTGTTAAGTCACGCAAAGCCATCGACAGTCCCCCACTGTGCAAAATATGGGTATTCTCTGTTTCAGTGCATTTTCTTTCGTAATTACCCTTCTCTTAGAGCAATGAATCTGTCCATTCCCCTAGGTACTCGTGCTTACTCTTTCTTTGCAGCAGGTAGAGCTTGTATTGCCGTTGGAAGGGGGGAAATTTCAGCATAACAGCTATTACGATCAGGCAAGATATAACTCGACCTTTCTTCACAAAGTGACTTTATTTCACTCTAGTAGAAAGCGGCCCACAGCAATCCACAAGCACTGAACTTCAGTACTGGGACATAATACGAAGCGCTGGCACCTGCAGAAAGTTTCTTTAGAAGGATTGATTTCTCGCGTGCTAGATGGGTTCGGTGGAGCGCGCCCTCCTTTGCATGAGGGGCATGCTATCCGCACAGCGTTTTCAAGCATCCCTCACTGTAGCGTGCCTCCTCAGCGCTGCTTTCCTCTGCGCGCTCCGCACGCGCTGGCTGGTACCTGGCTTCGGCGCTTCGCTCTGCGCTCTCCGCACGCGCTGGCTGGTACCTGGCTTGCTCTGCGCTCTCCGCACGCGCTGGCTGGTACCTGGCTTGCTCTGCGCTCTCCGCACGCGCTGGCTGGTACCTGGCTTGCTCTGTGCTCTCCGCACGCGCTGGCTGGTACCTGGCTTGCTCTGCGCTCTCCGCACGCGCTGGCTGGTACCTGGCTTGTTCTGCGCTCTCCGCACGCGCTGGCTGGTACCTGGCTTGCTCTGCGCTCTCCGCACGCGCTGGCTGGTACCTGGCTTGCTCTGTGCTCTCCGCACGCGCTGGCTGGTACCAGGCTTGCTCTGCGCTCTCCGCACGCGCTGGCTGGTACCTGGCTTGCTCTGCGCTCTCCGCACGCGCTGGCTGGTACCTGGCTTGCTCTGCCTCTCGCACGCGCTGGCTGGTACCTGGCTTGCTCTGCGCTCTCCGCACGCGCTGGCTGGTACCTGGCTTGCTCTGCGCTCTCCGCACGCGCTGGCTGGTACCTGGCTTGCTCTGCGCTCTCCGCACGCGCTGGCTGGTACCTGGCTTGCTCTGCGCTCTCCGCACGCGCTGGCTGGTACCTGGCTTGCTCCTGCGCTCTCCGCACGCGCTGGCTGGTACCTGGCTTGCTCTGCGCTCCCCGCACGCGCTGGCTGGTACCTGGCTTGCTCCGCGCTCTCCGCACGCGCTGGCTGGTACCTGGCTTGCTCTGCGCTCTCCGCACGCGCTGGCTGGTACCTGGCTTGCTCTGCGCTCTCCGCACGCGCTGGCTGGTACCTGGCTTGCTCTGCGCTCCCCGCACGCGCTGGCTGGTACCTGGCTTCGGCCTCATCGTCACTGCTACTAGCCGGCATAGCGCCAGTCTCTGAAAAAAAAAATAGATTACGGATTAAGGCACGAGCACTCCGAAAACGTGATAAAACAGGGGGAAAACGAAGCTCGTCGTAAAATAACGTCAGAGTAGTTACGACGATGACTACATGTGATGAATTAGAAGATATTGCGATTTTGTGGGCACCTAGCTTCAAATATTTCATTGTCCGCGCTCTTACCGTGTCTGTGCACGTAAACAAAAGGACAGCCGCATAAGAGAAAAAGGGAGTATAGAGGTCACGGCATCAAAAGCGGTGATTCAGAGCCCTACGTGGGCAACATGTGTTCTTCAGTAATGAAGCATCCTTTCGCCAAGGAACTTGGGATAGTCTCGTGATGTTGGAAGTAGAGAGAAAGGGCGCCTATCGCTGAAACCTTGGCATACAACAATTACAACAATAAATATATTAAGAGGAGAAGGAGGTTGAAGCATTAAAGAAATCAAGTTCTACAAGAAAAGTGCACGAAGAATCGCAGGAAATCATCTAGGCTTACTTTTGTTTCATATTTCGGCGATCATGACGCACATATTACTTAGGTATACGTCCAGTGTTCACATAGCAATGTCAAGACATCAAACACATACGGGTTTCTTCACCGACGCATTTAATTTCAGAAAGAAGACACTCACCTGCAATAATCAGGCCGAAAATTGTCAGGCCCACGAGAATAAGCTTTAGATCCATGTCTTTCGTTCCTTGACACAGCTGGGAATAACAATTGAAGGTCTGAATGTATGTAACTACTTGTGAGTACGCAAATATTTAGTATTTTCACGTGCCCGCATCCTGAATTCCACGGAACGAACCTACCATCTTAGCCTAGAGCTGCCGTGCGCATTACTTAAAGCTCGAGTGCGTTGTGCAGACTCGAGGTTACATGAAAAGCCGGCTGTAACTGTACGTGGTTGGCGATAGCCTGTGTTGTCTCTCCATTTCTGATGTTTTCTAAATATACACTTCATCGTATCCTGTACGGAAATCTTTATTCAAGGTTAGCCGCACCGCTCAGTAGCATGCACTGCAATCTATGGTGAGCTCATACCCAAGAGCGTGAATGTTCCTGGAAATTATTTATCGTTCAACAAAGGCACCGCTATTACTCAATGCTGGAAGATGTCATTATTCAGACTACACCCTCATTTTCAATTTCGTACCCTCAGGCGATCAGCAAAACACCTTTGCGCGCCAAGGTTTTATTCAGACAAGGCGATCAGACAAACCATAACTTAGATGAGTTGCTTAGAGTGGTTTCTGAGTGTCAGGTATGCTTGGACCTTGTCTTCCTACCAGGTCAGTCGATAGGACGTAAGCACGTATGCAACCATACTGAAGGCACTGATGCCAAATGTATAGTATAAAGGCACACTGTTCCAATGCATATTTTCAGAACTTATCGATCAAACTATCACCATCGAAGTGCCCATCATGTTTTTGTTTTAATTAGAAGTATTTTCCAAATTACGGTTTTATTAGTAATACAGAAAATTTTGTAAATTATCGCTTGTGCAAACGAATTATCAGTGCAGAACACGCTCGTATTTTGCGTTTATCGAGCTTAAGACGTAGAATTGCGATATAGGCTATGAACGAATATTTCTGGTTAGATTAAGGCGAAGCAAGAATACCACCAATAATTTTGGGCACGCACATGCATATAGCCTGCAGGTCTCTTTACAATAAGAAATAAATTAGTAATAGTTTACCTTCCAGAGAGAGCAAGCTTCAGATCTGTACAAGGGGTCCTTTAGTGTGTGCTCATCTGTGCGTAGTATGGCGCCCGCATTTTATACCCATACCCCTTCATAACGGGCCGACGGGAAAGGCATTGAACTGTGTTTAGACCGGCGTATGTCGTCAAAATTTAAATTGCTTTGACGGGATACAGGATAAAACAGGGGGAAAACGAAGCTCGTCGTAAAATAACGTCAGAGTAGTTACGACGATGACTACATGTGATGAATTAGAAGATATTGCGATTTTGTGGGCACCTAGCTTCAAATATTTCATTGTCCGCGCTCTTACCGTGTCTGTGCACGTAAACAAAAGGACAGCCGCATAAGAGAAAAAGGGAGTATAGAGGTCACGGCATCAAAAGCGGTGATTCAGAGCCCTACGTGGGCAACATGTGTTCTTCAGTAATGAAGCATCCTTTCGCCAAGGAACTTGGGATAGTCTCGTGATGTTGGAAGTAGGGAGAAAGGGCGCCTATCGCTGAAACCTTGGCATACAACAATTACAACAATAAATATATTAAGAGGAGAAGGAGGTTGAAGCATTAAAGAAATCAAGTTCTACAAGAAAAGTGCACGAAGAATCGCAGGAAATCATCTAGGCTTACTTTTGTTTCATATTTCGGCGATCATGACGCACATGTTACTTAGGTATACGTCCAGTGTTCACATAGCAATGTCAAGACATCAAACACATACGGGTTTCTTCACCGACGCATTTAATTTCAGAAAGAAGACACTCACCTGCAATAATCAGGCCGAAAATTGTCAGGCCCACGAGAATAAGCTTTAGATCCATGTCTTTCGTTCCTTGACACAGCTGGGAATAACAATTGAAGGTCTGAATGTATGTAACTACTTGTGAGTACGCAAATATTTAGTATTTTCACGTGCCCGCATCCTGAATTCCACGGAACGAACCTACCATCTTCGCCTAGAGCTGTCGTGCACGTTGCTTAAAGCTCGAGTGCGTTGTGCAGACTCGAGGTTACATGAAAAGCCGGCTGTAACTGTACGTGGTTGGCGATAGCCTGCGTTGTCTCTCCATTTCTCATGTTTTCTAATTATACACTTCATCGTTTCCTGTATGGAAATCTTTATTCAAGGTTAGCCGCACCGCTCACTAGCATGCACTGCAATCTATGGTGAGCTCATACCCAAGAGCGTGAATGTTCCTGGAAATTATTTATCGTTCAACAAAGGCACCACTATTACTCAATGCTGGAAGATGTCATTATTCAGACTACACCCTCATTTTCAATTTCGTACCCTCAGGCGATCAGCAAAACACCTTTGCGCGCCAAGGTTTTATTCAGACAAGGCGATCAGACAAACCACAACTTAGATGAGTTGCTTAGAGTGGTTTCTGAGTGTCAGGTATGCTTGGACCTTGTCTTCCTACCAGGTCAGTCGATACGACGTAAGCACGTATGCAACCATACTGAAGGCACTGATGCCAAATGTTTAGTATAAAGGCACACTGTTCCAATGCATATTTTCAGAACTTATCGATCAAACTATCACCATCGAAGTACCCATCATGTATTTGGTTTCATTAGAAGTATTTTCCAAATTACGGTTTTATTAGTAATACAGAAAATTTTGTAAATTATCGCTTGTGCAAACGAATTATCGCTGCAGAACACGCTCGTATTTTGCGTTTATCGAGCTTAAGACGTAGAATTGCGATATAGGCTATGAACGAATATTTCTGGTTAGATTAAGGCGAAGCAAGAATACCACCAATAATTTTGGGCACGCACATGCATATAGCCTGCAGGTCTCTTTACTTTAAGAAATAAATTAGTAATAGTTTACCTTCCAGAGAGAGCAAGCTTCAGATCTGTACAAGGGGTCCTTTAGTGTGTGCTCATCTGTGCGTAGTATGGCGCCCGCATTTTATACCCATACCCCTTCATAACGGGCCGACGGGAAAGGCATTGAACTGTGTTTAGACCGGCGTATGTCGTCAAAATTTAAATTGGTTTGACGGGATACAGGATGAAACAGGAAGCAGCGGCCGAGACTGCTTGATACTCGACACGTACGCATTCCTGTTTGATCAACACATGTACGGTGTCCGTGACACTGCTTTCTGTATTTGATGTCGCATACCTTTTCGTCGGTACGGTCACATGGTGGATTGACATAAAGAACATTGCAATGTGATTTAATGTGGTTCTCTGCAGTCGGGTCTCATTGAGCCTGGAAAATGCAGGCTCAGCGGCGAACCTGTGCCATTGCTGTCACATCCTCAGCTGATTAGCGAGTATGAAATACGGTGAATCAGCAAACTAAACTCCTGTAGACAGCGCTCTCCTGAAACGTATTTCGACAGTGTTTACTTCATCCCTTCATGGCTTAGTACGTAAGCCAGACGATATCTCTGAATGGCTTAAGAAGCGACACCTCTATGTCAAATCAGATTAAATGAAACCGTATTTGATTTCTTTTTAAGAGGAGGAGGCGGGAGTACATGTCGTCGGTACCGCTTGACAGAGATCCTTTACGTAATAATACCCTTTGCGGTTTTACGTCCCAAAACCACAATACGATTGTGGGACACGCCGTATGGGAGGGCTCTGGAATTCTGTACACCTGGGGTTGTTTAACGTACACTTACATCGCACTGTGCGCGGGTCTGCAGCATTTCGCGTCCATCGAACTGCAGGCGATGCCGCCGGTACTAACAGAGGTCCCTGCCACCTCGGTTTCAGACATTGCGAAGTACACGAGACACAGCTGGTACATTGCACACGGCATAAAATATATGAAGCTTACTTTCAATACAAACATGAAATAAAAGGTCTCATATAAGGCAGATTTAAGCCCGCTGTTCAGCATTCTGTCGTTTGTGTGTTCAGCATTCTTTCATTTGTGTCATTTTTAAAATGACTCACCATCGCGGAATATTCTAGGGAAGTGCTTTCTGCCTTTTTTTATAACCGCCTGCCTTTCCTGTGCACGCAGGCGAATGATGTTCGGCGTCGCTGCTGTAAAGTGTTGAAATATTTCCGCAAGTTCCTTCCGTAAAAAACCAGCGTATCAATGTAGACACCAAGCATCCTGCTGCGCCTTTAAACATGGTTAAACGCATCTCAAATTCCGAAGGATTGCTAGAAAGTTATGATGCGGCGATTCGTCAATACTTGATTCCTGACATGCTGAAGTCGTACCTGACAAGGAATCCATATGTGGCCCTGCGTACTACATGCCCCACAGTGAGGTTATCCGCGAGGACTCGATCGCAACCAAGCTGCGCGTAGTCTTTGATGCCTCCTCTCACGCCAGAGGAGAGGGATCTCTGAACAGTTGCCTCGAAACTGGCCAAAATCTAAACCCGGACTTACTGCAAGTTCTCCTTCGCTTCAGATGTATCATGGCATCCGTAGACTGCTTATATTTGACCTTATTCACTTGACGAATGTGGCATGAACGAACGTACTTACTGACATAACTTACCCACTTGTTGTAAGTGCGCCAAAATCCATCGTATCCTCCTGACTCTGGGCTGTCGTGGTACAAATAAAGAACCTTAGGAACCAGCGTTCGCGGAACTTGCTAGCGACCTTCAATAAAAGTCAGAGGTTCGGTGCTTTCCCACAATTTCACTTCATTAATTTCGTCCGGTTGTTCATTGCTGGATTGTATCATTAATCTCGACAAAGCATTTGCATCAGTTAAAAGTTGTCCAGGTTGGTGGGAGATGAAGTCAAACTGCTACAAGTAGTTCACCCATCTTGCAATACGACCTTTTGGTTGAGTCACAATCAAGGGATGAGTGAGAGCCTGGTGATCCGTGAACAAAGTGAACTTCGTGCCTTCGAGGTAAGTGCGGAAGTACTGAATTGCTTTAAGGACTGCGAGTCCCTCGTTTTCAGAAGTGGTGTAGTTAACATCAGATGGCTTGAGAGTATAGCTGTAATAGCCCACGGCGTGTCGCTTTTCGCGGCCGGATGAGTCTCGACACTTCTGATACAAAACCGCACCTGTCCCGTAGTGTGAAGCGTCGGTGTTCAGCTCAAAGGTTAAACTGAAATCACGTATCCGTAGAACAGGGTCAGCAGAGATTTTGTGCACCAAATCGCGGTAAACTTCGTCACATTCATTGTTCCACTCAAAGGGAACTTCCCTTTGTTTAAGGCGTGTAAGGCATCTTGTTTTTACGGCAAAGTCATTGTTGAAAGGCCTGAAATGTTCTGCTAATCCCAAAAACACACGCAATGAGTGTACGTCGTATGGTTTAACCATATGGGAGATCCTCTCGACGGACTATTGTTTAGTGCTTTTGGTTGTTCCATCAGACTCTTCCGAGGAAAACAACTTTTTTCTGAAAGAAGGTGCTTTTCTTAAAATTGACCTTCAGGTGCGCCGTGCTCAATGCAGTTAGTACCTGAGACAAGTGATCATGATGCTCAGCCTCTGTGTTTGAGAAAACAATAATATAGTCGATCTACATGTTGCAAAATACACGTAGGAAAGGCTTCAGAACTTCCTTGATAATCTTCTGGAACAATGCCGGCGAGTTCTTCCAGCCGAATGGAAACCTCTTATACTCGTACAGGTCAAAAGGCGTTATAAAAGCAGTGTACATTTTTGTTCCTTCGTTTAACGGAATCTGCCAGAAGCCTTTGCATAAGTCAATACAAGAAAAATGTTGGCAGCCACCTGCCTCATCTATAATCGTGTCTATCTTTGGCATGGGGAATGGTATGGGTCGGTTTGACGATTGAGAGCCCTGTAGTCTGTGTAGAGTGTGAAAGTTCCATCTTCCCTTGGCGCTATTGTTATAGGAGAGGCGAAGGGTGATACAGACGGTCGAATTACATCAGCGAACAGCATCTCCTGGGCTCTTTCTTCAACCACATCTTCCGCTCTCTTGATGTTATGAGGTGATTTGCGGATGACGGTCTTTTTAGTTCAAAAGGGACCTTGTGCGACGTCATCGCTGGTGGGTATGTTTCCTACACATACGAGTTCAGGGTACGCCTTTCAATATCTGTTGCACATTTTACAACTCGCAGGTCATCTTGTTTACCCTCCTGCGTCTCGTTCCTTGGTAATCTTTCAACTAAAACCGCATCATCCTAGTATACATTGATTTTCAGCTTATATCTGGCCTGGAGAGGAGAAAGTCGTATGTCATGCCCTCAATCACCAATACTTCACTATCGATCTTGTGACCTTGAAAGTCGATGGTTAATGAAGCCATTCATTATGCAATGCCACCTTCCCGTCATAACCTTGCACTCGTAGCACTCTACCGCTATGGATATGACTGACATCCGCTGGCTTGGCATTTAATATCGACACAGAAGCACCGCTGTCTACCAGGGCCATCATGTGTCTGTTGCAGACTTTGACAGGAATGTGAAGTAGGCTAGAGCGAGCTAAAATAAAGTCTCATTTGTGGTCATCGGGTCGGGCTGATCACCCTCGTTTATTAGTTTTTTCTTGTCGAACGATCCTCAGCGTCGGTATCGATGTTATGCACCCGACCTGTGGGAGCACGCCAGCCCGACTTTTCTTCGCTGCTCACAAGACGGCTCGGTTCTCGTTCATTACAGCTTGAACCGCCCGCGACAGACCAGCTGAAGCGTCCACTAATAGTGGCAGGGTGTTTTTCATCGCAAGTAGATTGGATATCCTGAAGACACTCCAAAAGCCTGTCTACAGTTTTAGGTGACAGTACTAAAGCTTGCTTCCGAACTTCGGCGTGCATTCCACGCATTATTAGGGCTACTACAGCAGAGGGTGGCAGTAAAGGCTGCATTGGAACCGGCGTCCACCTTTAATGCCTGCCCCTTCACTTCAACGTCCTCTTCTTTCCCCACAAGGATGCTGCGCCTCTTCTTCTAGCGGAAGGCTAATACCGCTTCAAACATGGAAGATAGTTTCAGCGTAATACCAGGTATTGCGTGTAGATCCAAATTATTCATAAGAGATCAGAAACATATGCAATTTTCCTACGTTTACGTTTTTCACCATGTTTCCGTTCTAATGCGTTTAGCAGTGCAGTGTGTCCTAGGTGTATTTCCCGCATTAAAAACATGCCGAAGGCAAGAAATACCACAGCTGGGCGTTTATATTTCACATAGAACTGCATTTGAAAAAAGCCTTATGTGTGCATACACAGTCACTGTGACTGTTTCTTGGAAGGGCCAATTGCGTAACAACAGCGGAAAGGGACACATTTTACAAGTACATACCGAAGCCAGGAAAGTGCCAATCGTGAGACAGAGGCAAAAAAAAAATTTCCGGACACTATTCCAGGAGGCAGACCACACACACACACCAGATGTTAAAAGCAACAAGATGTGGCATGCTATGTTTAAGAACAAGCAGCGTCCGTGATGGGCCTAGAAAAACGGGCCTGTACCTAGCGCTCTGATCATTTAAACAGTGAGAGACGCCTTCGCGAGAAGTCCCACGAAATGTTCGCAAATACTTGGCTATGCTGCCTGGGCTTTAAGATAAAAAGATGCGTGTCTATGTCCCATGTCGTCTACCCTCAGATTGATTTCTGGGGTTTTACATACCAAAAGAACACTACGATTATGATAGGCGCCGTAGTAGGGGGCTCTGGAAATTTTGACCACCTGGGGTTAATTGACGGGCACTGACATCGCACACTATACACGGGCCTCAGCATCTCGTCTCCACCGAAGCGCAGCCGCCGCAGCCGCGATTCGACCCCGCGACCTTCGGATCTGCAGCCAAGTGCCATAGCCACTAGACCACCATGGCTGGGCCTTCTACTTCCTGCTTCCAAGAAAAAAAGGGAGGGACTTCATGGAAACCCCATGTTTGGTTGCACATAAAGGTATTCGCGATTCCATCTAAAAATGATCCCCACGTAGCGGACGCCCCTGGAACCAGCAGATCCAAGGTCGACTTCGAAACGCGGCATGGTATCGCATTACCACGGGCTGTAAAACAGCTCTATAGTTCCTTAATCGACACCATGCCGCCTCGAAGCAGCCCGAAAAAGAAAGTATCCTCATCAAAAGACTTTTGTTGCGTGCCTCAGTGCGTGTCATCGCGATGCAAAGACAGCAACACGTCGTTTCATCGGTTCCCCAAACAAGCAGACGACGCTTCGCGCTGGGCAACATGGATTAGGAACTTGCGCATCGGCAAGAAGGTGACGGGAACTATGCTGGTTTGTTGTAGGCACTTCACTCGCGACGATTTCTTCCTCCCAGTTGAGTACACAGGTTATGTTTGTGTGTGCGAGCGTTTATTATCATGCATGCGCGCTTTTGTAAGAGCCGGAGTGTAGTCTAGGCAAGCGCGTGAACAAAATAGCGACATCGTTTGTACGTGTATATCTGGTAACGGTTTCTGAACGTGCCAATTCTCAACTTGAACCGTGGTAACACTATTTCTGACGTACTTTTGCCCGCATGCATTGTAGTAAGTAGATATAAAGCGAGCGCTGGCCTTCGTTTGCCGCCTTCGTCGCATGCGCGCGCTGTGCCTCGTAATTTGTTTGGTGGCTATGGAGCTAATGTGTGATCGTTTAACGTAGCGCGTTCGCATTTCGAGTTCATCTGATGCCAATTCAGGATTCATTGCGCTCGTTCCAACTTTTCAGCCCTAGACCTGTTCACCACGCCTCTCAGTTTGTCTTCCGGCACCGCGCATAGAACTGCGCTCTTTTAACACGTTTATAAACTGACGAACTTGTACTCAATGGAGCAACGCCGCGCACCAGTGCTTGCATCTTTCGGAGAGGCCTGCTACGCACGAGCCTCGTTCAACTTCAGGCTCGCTGGAAAGGCTCTGTATCCTTAAGAAAATCTGATGCGGGTCTCCGAACAAGTGCGACGTTAGAACGCACAGCGCACTTATTTCCGCTGTTTCGCCGCTAAAATCCATTAGACCGATTAGTAGCAGACGTTCGGGAGCAAGAACCCTTTCGCATTCGATGAAGCATCGTGATTCGAACCCGCCCTCCGAAAATTTAGCACAGCGCTAAGCGGAAGCGCGGCCGTGACCCTGGATATAGAAGCTATCTTTGTTTATCTCAGCAATGTTGCCAGATTAGCCACCTTTTCTGGAGTTGCGAATACACAAGCAGTATAAGCCGCACAGTGAGCTTGATTTGAAATATCACGTTTGATATAATTTCAAATTTTTTTCAACGGAAAAGATATCCACGACGACATTCGCTATTACAGGCTAAACCAGGATGTGCCGCATGAGTGGGACAGATACGCTTGTTTTACGCTCTTCCGGTCGTTTCTTTTTTCACGGGCCGCAAATTGCTCGCGATAATTCATGCGACCCGTCGCCTTCGAGAGCAACTGAGTCATCAATCTGACGGTTTGCAGGATGCTCCTTTGACGTATAAGACAGCCTCGTGGCAGTGATTATATGTCATTAATTAAGCCTGCGCATCAGTACTGCAGAAATTTCGGATATTCCCCTTGTTCTACACTCTTTTCTGAAACGAAATTTTTTGCCGGCTATTGAGCGAAGCGTAAGGCCGTTCAAAGGCGGCAGCAGTCGACTGCAGGTATTCCCTATGGAATGAAACGTCAGGCAACACAAATTCGCATATTGCTGCACGACGCCCACCTCTATGTTTTTACAGCGAATCTGCCTGTAGGTGGCCTGAACGTCCGGGAGTGTGCGGTGTTGTCGTTCTTGTTGCCTCCAAGATTGACACAATCATGAGTGGGATGGGCCGCAATACCTCCTTCTCTATTGCGTCTCTTTCTTTTTTTTTTGCGCGCGCAATTATTTGCTTTCTGACGAACCCACCCACACCTGCTCTCAGCCTACAACACGCGATTGTGATTATGCGAACTGCGACGTGCTTCACTTCAAATAGACATTAAGGAGCTTTAGAAGCGGGGGCTTGTACGGTAAGCACGGTAATGCCGTACCGTCGTGGCTGGAACGTAGAAAATTGAGCTTCTCAGGGCTTTACCAGCAAGTTTTATCATCGGACCACGTTTCCGTACCCAACGAGAAACTAGTGCAGGTACTTCCGAGTAGAATAGTCACGTGCGGACCATGGCAGTAGGCATTACCGTCATTGCCGTACGGTAAGCCGGAGCTGCTAAACTGCCTACCGCCGTGAACCCAGGGCAAAGGCGTGTGAAACCTCCTTGAAGACACAAAGAGTAACCTAGTGACAAACACCGGTGCCGCAAATTTCAGCTTCGCTGGTGCTATCTACCACCGGTACAGGGTGTATGGGAATTGAACGTTCTGGAACAAACTTTCTGAAACAATTGCCGCCATGCTTTTACGAGAAAATTAATTCGCAAGGTTTAGTATTCGAGGAAGCAAGTGCCATCTCAATATGTGTGGCATGATCCAGCTCTCCATTTCCGTTTGGAGCCGGTTGGCTCCCAACGCTCCCAACTCCGCTGTAAAATGCAATTATATCTCATAGTTACTCGATCGTTTTACCTTCAATACTTCGTTTGAGCCCGTTCATTAACCTCAAGAATTCCATTCATTCAGAGACTGTGACAATTGGTATATACTTACAGTCGGTTTGCTGTAACGCTCTTGTGCTTTCCTCGATTGAAACGCACTTCTATTTCTTTGTCTGTGGTGAACCACAGATAAATAAAAATTTGGGTCAGCGTCTACAAGCCTGCTTAGATCTGCCTGACGTGATTATTTGAACAAGTTCTATTCCTTCTGCAAGGGAAGGGGTTGGGCTCTTAGAAATATTGATAAGTTCTGGACTTATATATCCGAAAACACGATGTGATTATCATAGATGTCATAGCTGAAGGCTGTGCTAATTTCGACCACTTCGGTTTCTGTAGTGTGCATTGACACGGCACAGTACACGGGCCTCAACTTTTAAATTCACCAGCCGCGGCCGGGACTCGATTGCGCTACCTTCGGGTCAACAGCAGATTTCCACAGCCACTAGGCC